>BMAO01015901.1:0-214887 GCA_019973975.1 Trichonephila clavata
GTAGCAATGTTACACGTAAAACTCATAAATCGTTCAGTTCGGGTGATCCCTTTTTAACTGCAGTAACTAGACGTTATAGGATGAAATAATAATTGCCTTTCAAGATAAATATCCACACATTCGGAACAAAGATAGCTTTTTTTGTAAGGATCAATGAGCGAGTTTCTAATTAATAAAAGACGCACATAATACACAGAATGTTGTATATTGAACTCTAGCGTCATCTTGTTGTTAGTTACTAGCACGTATCTCAGAATTGGGAAAGCTCCAATAGTCTTCGTGTTGCTTCAAAGTGTGTGGGGGAAAGTATATTAAACAACCAACCCTAGGAGCAAGATATCAGTTTCGTTATTTGCTGGTGAGTGGCTCGATGTTTTTTTTCTTTCCAATAGCACTCTGTATTGCTCTAGATACCAAATTAATATTTAACAAATAAAATCTAATCGAATTTGTTCAAACGAAAGTCGTATTAAAATTTTTTTCCCTGAATATTTCGTACAGGTGTGTGTGTGCAAAGAAGTTTTGACAGGTGGAGTTTAGCGTGTGTATCGCCATTACTTCGTCACGATTAATGACACAAAGGTTCGTACCAGCTTACTAATTAAAGCTATTCGCTTTATGGCCGGCATTCTTTTAATCCAGGGGTGTCAACTTGAGGCCCGCAATAAACATTTTTGTGGCCCGGCCAATATATCAACACACAATAATACATAATAAAATAGGCAATAATACATAATAAAATAGGCAATAATACATAATAAAATAGGCAATAATGCATAATAAAATTGGTAGAGTTCGCCAATCGTTTTTTTTAATTGTACTTTTTTTGGCTACTATTAAACAAAATGCACACATTTATTTGGAATAAATTTATTAATTTTTTTGAACATTTAAAACCATGCGGCAATCAAATTAATATAAAATAGAACTTGGGGCTCGTAATATCATACGAGTTTGACATACCTGTCTTGTAAAATCATGGAATCGAACCCTGATTGGACCCAAGGATCATTGAGCAATGGAGCTGCTCCCGTTAAATTCAATCGGTCTATAAGTGGTACGATGTGGAAGTTAAGGCGGGGGGAATAACAGCTCAGTCTGGATACTATCTTTGACAAATAATGATCATACACAGTAGAACGTCGTTTATCCGAATCAATTGAGACCGGGCACCGTTTGGATACGCGATTGTTCGGATAACCGAAAACCGAATTCGATCCATGCAGTATATGATACTGGACACTATACAAATATTGAAAATCATCACACGCGAGAAACGTGCTTGAAGAAAAAGCAAAATAGGTGCAAAATGTCGCAATTTTATCTTGATTGGGGAAAATAATCACTTATTTTTCGCTGTACCATTGTACACCTTCGTTTTTTCAATGCAAGGTCTCTGGTTCTCTTCAGCAGCAGTAGTTGAGTAGGACAGCACTCTGATTGTTGTTCGTACCACTCCATAGCTGTCTCTAACGCAGAAACGCGTCAACATTTGCTACTTTCTTTGTTGTTGTCCTCGTCTTCATCCGTTTCATCGTCGACAGGGTCGGATTTTTCTTGCACGGAAGTCACAATCACGTCATCATTTAGCATTTGGAATCCACAGTCTTCTGCATCGCATGCCATCCAGGTTTCTGCATCAACAAAAGAGCACGTATACACCCCCTCACAAACTGACCTAATATTCCGCGCAGATGCTTACCAAATCACACAACTGAAATTCCCCAAATATCCCTCACCTTGGGGTTTCCCGTTACTTTTGGCCTCACACGAAACAACTGTTGAGCATTGCACTGTTCGAAAACGCATCCGGACTTTGGTTCTGATATTTGACGCTCCGGATAATAAACGTTCGGATAAACAACGCTCTACTGTAGTTCAGTAAGGAGGTTCATTGCCAATGACCCTCAAGTTGCCCTGGAGCCACTTTAATTCAACTCAAGATTCACAAGATTTGTCGAGCACAGGAACTCAACTGTATTGTGAACAATAGAGCTGAATGTAGTGAGATATATTAATTTGAAGAAAAATCAAACATTGAAAATTCAAGATAACCCTTGGTAAATATATTTATTCTTTTCCGCAACTCTTTTCTATTATCAAAAGTTTCTTAAACATCCAACACTCGCGCGCGCGAGTCGCATTTCTTTCTTTTTCTTAAATTTTAAATTCGAATAAATGTTTCCCAAGTTTACGTCAGGAAAGTTGAACTAGTTTTGAAGGTTACGTTAGGAAATCTTTTTATATTCGGTTTTAAATTTAGTAGAAGAAGCATGTTGAATTTAATGTGCCTAATTTTAATGAAACTGAGTATTCAACCTTGATCTAGAATAATTAATGCACTTTCATTTTTCATGTGAAGGTTAGCATTTCATTAATGTGGATATTTCATGAATGAAGTAACATGAAATAAATATTATTGTAATTATGATTATAGAGTAAATTTTTCCCACAATTTTTCACAAAATTATTTTGTAAATTTATTATTGACATACAATTTCTAACATTAAATAAAAGAATTTTTAACTTATTGAAGAATTGTTGAATAATTTTTTCATTATTTTGCGGCTAGGGGTATGAATGTAACCAATCATGTAAGCTTCCCGAAAAAAGAATTTTTGAGAAAATTTTGAGTAGTGTCCGAACACCCCTCCCCCCTCCCTTTCCCCCCTGTATCTAATCCAAGAAACGTTAAGAAATTACATATGGTTTGAAAGTTCAGTCCTGATTATTCATGCAACTGGTTAAACTTGTTACATTTACAGAAACTTCAGCAAATTTACATTCCAACTTGGCTCCTGAAGGGTAGCAAAGTCCCATGGACACCTGCTGTCCGACTGGCCCACTTATCTTTCTTTTCATTGTTGCTAAACGAATATCTACCACCCACTTTGCACTGCGCTGTTGGTGGCGGTATACCGTCGCCCCAGGTACACAATAGAAACGTACCGACAATGATAGTGTGATATTGAGAATGTGTGTGTGGTAGAAGGAAAGTTGCGGCTTTTAATGACCACAACAGGAGACCGCAAAAAGGTGAAGCTATATATATTCCTTACCTTTTGACTATTTATAAATATTTTGACAGTCTATGCAGTTTGTTATTTATTTGATATGGATGGTTATTTTTTTTCGTTGTCGTTTTTCCTCCCTGGGTTTCTGCGACTTTTTCTCGACAAAATAACACACATTCCCGTATCCTCTATTAAGAATCCACCATTCTCTAATGCAAATTTGCACTAAAACATCGCAGTAATATAAGTAAATATGGGGAATCTGTATTTACACTGTTACCTGCGTGTAAAATTCAGTTTTTTCAGGATTGGCAACAAAAAAGTAGACATTTATTATAGAACGAAATAATGTTGAATGGTTGATGAAGCGTTCTTCTCTTTTTAAATATTTTAAAAAATAGTCATTCCTAAAGGATACTTCGATTTATCTTATATATTAATAGCGTCTGATTGTGCTACAAACTGGTGACCCGGACGTGATCAGGATCAATCTTTTGTTGCCATTCCTGACAACACAAAGTTTGAAAAAACGCAGAAAATAACGTAAACAAAAGATGCAAAAAAATACTTCAAGATTAAGTTCGAGGGGCATGAATTTCATAATTTAACACGCGTCATAAAATAAAATTCTAAATATAATCGAGGCTGTAAGAGAGAGTTTCACTAAAAATGATGAATAACCTATCGAATTAAGTTTTTAATTTGGTCTCATTTTGAAGGAAAAGTATTTAAGTATGAAAAAGACTTCTCGTATATTTAAGAATGGACTTTATGTTTTATACCTGATTTCAAGCGAAGAGAATATGGTGATTTTCATTAAAATTATTTAGAATCTTAATTATTCCGTAAAATGAAATAGATTTATTCATAGTAAGCAAATCATGAATAGTTCGGTTTGCTTATATTCCCTGTAAAATTGAAATTTGTTAAGTATCTCTTGGTTATCGAATCGAAAAAAAAGGTATTAAAATTTTCATTCACTTCAAAGAAAAAAATATAACAAAACAGAGCTATAGATCACGAACAGTGGCGCATACAAGGGGGAGGGGTCTCGGGTCCAGACCTCCCCCCCCAAATTCCTTGACTTTTTTTCGATTGATTATAATCCTATGTATATAGTGCGTAAAACTTAATTTAGTATTTGTTATTAATAATTATTTTTATTAATTAATGCTAATTATTTATTCGACAATTAATTTTTTATTGTTTTTTGTTCCTGAAAATCGACAAAATCAAAGGAATATGTTGAGCGACGTATTGGAGCATGATATGAGAATGGTGGATTTTCGACCCTGAGCTCTCCCCCTTCCCTTTGAAAATTTCTGTGTGAGCTGTTGATTACGGATAATATAGTAAAATGAATTTCAATCTAGAAGAAAGCGATAATATGCTAGCGTCAGTGGCGCACACAAGGGTTGTGAATCCCTGGGGGTCCGGACACCCTAAAAGCCTTTGAGTTTTTTTCGATTGATGATAAACCTATATATATATGTATAATGTAAAATTAAATTAAGTACTTGTAATTAACAATTTATTTTATTAACTAATGCTAATTATTAATTCAATAATTTATTTTTTACTGTTTTTGTTGACAAAATCAGAAGAATCAATTGGTGTTGTCTTGAGATATGATACGAGTTGGGGGACTTTCGACCATGCCCCCCCCCTTTGAAAATTTTTTGTGTGTGCTACTGGCTAGCGTTATATAGAAGATTAGTTTTCCATACTAGAAAATTAAATATCAGCATAAACAGATGCAATAAATAATAAGTGTTCTTAAAAAAGCACCAAACCTTTGAAACGAGAAACGCTTTCGTAATTCTTAAATTGTGTATGTTAAAAATCCTTTTACATCTTGTTTAGAACAAAACTGAATGTAGAATTCAATATAAATTAACTTTAACTGACTTAATCATTGCTCTTTGTTGTTCACTGGCGTAGCTAGTTCTGAGTGGGCCCTGTATCAAAATTACTTCGGGGCCCTTTTTTGTTATGAGGGCCTTGTTAGTGGAATTGTAGTTACACACGTTGAGGCCCCTGTAGCTTGAGGGCTCCGTATCGTTGATACGGTGGTAGCTACGCCCCTGTTGTTGTTTCAAAAGTTATATTTTTTGCTATGTTATTGATATTGCGACTTCTGACCTCTGCTGAATGAAGTCTGTCTACTATTAAAGTAATTATAAAACTAATACATTCAGATCCTGAGACACTGGAAATTGTGTCAGTCATCCAAGAACTTCCTTTTTTCATTTCAAATGACATGTAATTAAAAAACATTTTTTACGCTAATATTACCGGTCTTAATTAAAGAGCATCAATAAAACGGTAATAATAGTGTTAAAAAATGTGAATGTAATTCTGCAGGCCATTTAAATTACATTCAGTTCGCGTTGGTAGTATGACTAAAAAGAGTCCTTGAACTAATAAAGTCAATGAATCAAATCATTTAATTGCTGGGTAATGTGAAACATTTTTTTAAAAAATAAAATAGAAATACTTAAAAACGAAAAATTTCAATTTTTACTTTTTTTTTTTTAATAATAGTATTACTTAAATTACAATATCTCATTATTTTGCTATAAAGTGACACTAGTGCAAAAAAAATCAAGCTAAAATAACAATTAACTCAGTTTATAATATGAGTGTGTGAAGACTTTTTAGAAAAATTATCTTTGATCCAACTATTCTTCCATTGCAAAGGGTCGCGTAGGGGAGCGATTCACGTTCAATCTGTCGAGAGCTCAAACGTCCTCCCGTTGGTGTGGGGTGCCAGCTCAGGTGTCATCCTCGTCACTTGACCATGGCTCAAAATTACGCGTCCGTCGACAAAAAGCCCTCGTATAACCGAACAGTGCGACGTTAATATTCACTCACTCACTCCATTGCAAAGGGTAAACATTTCATTCTCAACTGACATCTTTAAGGAAGCTTTAAAATTAAGATTTAATAAATTTTTTAAGAAATACTATTTTTTCAAATAATGGTCATGATAGCCTAGTGGTCAAGGTACAGTACTCGTGACCGGCATGTCATGAGTTCGAGTCTGTACCATCGAAACCCCATCGTATAAAAGGGTCGATTGCACGTTAAATCTGTCAGGACTCAAATATTCTTCCTTTGGTGTGGTGTAGAATTTAGGAGAGGCTTGATGCCAGCTCAGATGTCCTCCTCGTCACTTGACCATGGTTAAAAATTACGAGGTCCGTCGCTAAAAGCTCTCGTGTATAGCTGAATAAAATGACGTTAATATCCACCCACTCACCCAGATAATGTTCGAAGATGTTTGTGTGAAGTAAATTATTCGCCTGTATAAAATAATCCTCACGTAATGATTAAGTGGCCGCAGTAGCCTAGTGGTTAAAGTCACGGATTCATGGCCGGCGTATCACGAGTTCGAGCCAAGTGGCACTGAAGACCCACTGTGTAGAGGTTTAAATCTGTCGAGGCTCAGACGTCCTCCCGTTCGTGTGATGTGGTAGTTAAAAGAAGTGGTACTGGCATAAGTGTCGTTCTCGCCACTTGACCAGTGTCCGCGGTAGCCTAGGAATCAAGGTAACGGACTCGTGATCGGCGTGTCATGAGTTCGAGTCCAGTACTGCTGAATACCCGCCGTGCATAGGGGCTAATGCACGTTAAATATGTAGAGGCTCAAACGTCCTCCCTTTGTTGTGGTATGGTAGTTTGGAGAGGGGGTGCAAACACAGCTGTTGTACATATCACTTGACTGTAGTTAAAAATTACAATGTCCACCGCCAAAAGCCCACGAATAGCTGAATAGTGCGACGTTAATATTCACTCCTTACTTGACCATGGTTCAAAATAACGAAGTCCGTCGTCAAAAGCCCTCGTGTAGCTGAATAGTACGACGCTAATGTTCACTCACTCACGTGATTAAAAATATTTCCAAGGTTAAAAAAAAAAATTATTAAATAAATGTTTTTATTTTGTCTTGCTTAAAAATGAAAATCTTGCACAATCGAAGAACAAAATCCTTGATTATTTTGAAAAACTGCTTAAAATTAATTTCATAAGCTTTGAAATTAAAAAAAAAAAAAAACCCTGACACAAAATCGGAAGAAAAGAAGCAAATTATAAATTTAATTCTATCGAGTAAAGTTAACCAAAAATCTCAAGTGCATGAATAAATATGTTTAAAGTTGAATGAATTTTTTTGTTAATTTATGAAGCATTTAATAAAAAATTGATCTAAAGCAATGATGCATTACCCGTTTTATTTAAATCATTCCACCTATTTATTCCCCTATGCAGAAAATCCATGCAGTTATGCAACTCAATCCAAATAATCCGAATCCAATGAAACGTTATCATATTTTTGCTGAAACGAGAATTTTGCTTTATTGTATGGAATGCAGTTCGTTCAACCTGGATAGTTATTACCGGAGAGGCTTCTTTGGTTACACTTTCAAAAAGCCACGGTACAAAAATTACTCTTCAAACTTTCAATTGTACTTTAAAAAGGTTCATTTGGAAGTAATTTCTTCTTTCAAGCACTATTGTTTTAAAGGCAACTATATATTTAACTTGCACAGTTGATCAATTTAAGGGGGTTCACCCATGTGATGGGTTCAAGAAATCCCCCAATTTTTTTTTCATTAATTGCTTTCTTAACATGTCTAAAATACGGCGTTAAAGTGATTTTTTAAAATTCGAAGTCATTATGAAGAAGCAAGTGTTAGAAGAGCAACTGTTCGGAGCGGTTTAGTAGAGGTTTAAAGGGAAATATCTATAGTTATTGAATATTTCGTCGAACTTGTTTTGGTCTTCGCCACCAGGCAGCACCGATTGAGGGTAAGTTAAAATTTTCATTGTTTTAATCGGATTTGAAACTGAGTTTTTCAAACTTTCCTCCCTCCTCTCTCGAGAGCGGTTTGACCGAATGACTTCAAATTTATAGGGTAGAGACTCGGCACATATATACACACCACAAATGGACTACGATCATTCCAAAATTCAAAATATTTCTATTTTTTAAACAAAAACATAACAAAAAAACCTATGAAATTCGAAACTTTTTCTTCAGAGGTCTGCCAAAAATCCAATTTTTGATATTTTCAATTGAGTATAGTCCATTCAATACATTTAAGCTTATAGATTAAAACGTCGTTATTATTATTTTTTTTATTTCAGATAAGCCAATCAGCTGGAATCGTAGAGGAAGTGAGCCTCCATTTTTTTCGAGGTGGGTGGCTAAACATTCATACATACTTTTAAAATACATATAAATAGATGATAAAAAACTTAAAGTTCTATCTTTTTACTGGTCATCAAAATGAATTATCTAAAAATGCTTAAAAAACAGGCCGTCACATGGGTGAACCCCCTTAAAGTGATTATCTTGCAAGTTTCTCTTCTGAAAAGCTTTTCTTTTAGAAGTTTTAAACGAAGGTTTGTACGCAATCGGATGTAAGTTAACATTAGATATCCGCAGGCCATGAATTTCCCCAACTCGTTGGAAACAATGATAAAGCTACTTATTTATCTTTCTTTTTAGTACATTCCAGGCATTTACATAAAATTCTTTTACACACCTAACCTCGTTTAAATCGAGTTCAGAGCGTTGCTAAGGAGATGTGATAAATATATTTGAATGTTTCGAAGTGTTTGTGTATTTTTTTCACATTCCTTTGTTTTTGTTCTTCGAGCTTATTACCTTGCGTTTTGTTTAATTTAAGTAATCAGAGCTTTAAAGTTCATTCGAAATTATTGATTTATAAATCATGATACATAATTATAGTGTTTTTATTTTGATATATTATTTTTTTCCTGACAATATTTGATTGAAATACTTTAAACTTTGTTGGGTACACGGAGAAAAAAGAAATACTCAAAAATGACTACATGGAGATGCTCAGTTTGAAATGAGTTTGTTTATATCAGATTTGAACACATGCCTTTACAAATATGAGACATTACATGTACTCAAAATTTCAAAAAATGGTTAATTAACACTATCAAACAAATTAAAAAGATATTCAGGATTAAAAAAGTTTTTTTAATATACTGGCTACATATTTTAAAGATTGGGGTTCAACAACAAATTTAGTTCTCATAAATCTTCCGAACTATTTTTCGTTTCTACCACGCTACCCGCGGACGAACACATGAGTACTAGATTGTTTTGATATTGTAAGACTTTTATAGGAATTTAGCGGTAAAATGTGATAAAAATGCGGCGGATTATTTAAAAAAACAAATTTAAGGTATGTGCCTACCCTCGGAGCATTTTATTGAAACAAATTTTCAACTAAAAAAACGCTTTTTTCTTTAAAAAGGGTGTGCATAGAACTAGGAATTAATTTTCAAGTGTAGTATAGATACTTGGCATGTCAAATTTTTTTGGTGACCAAAATCGATCGCCAAGCTACTTCACTTAGCGATAGGTTTCCCGAAGCCAGAATGAATTCGTTATCTCACCAATAATATCTATATAAAAATCGAAAGGGCCCTCTCCCCTATACTACACTTGAGTCAGGAATTAAAATACAATTCCACAAAATTTTAAATTATTTTGGATAGATTGGGAATTTTTAGTTAAAAATTGCAGTTACAGTAAACCTTGTATTGAAAATTCTAATTAATATATTCAAATAATATTAAAACTGCACACAAATAACATCATTATCTGTGCCTAGAGCGATAAGAGTTACATTATTTTTTTGAAATTTGTCAATTTTTAAAAAAAAAAGCATATTTTTTCTCACAAATTGTATGTGCAATAAAATGCATATATACATACACAGAGATTATAGTCTATAATACAAATAAAATAAAAGTTTTCTTAAAATGTTAATTCAATGTCTTAAAAAGAAATCCATTTGTGAACTTTACCGGGAAGCCAAAAAGCATAGTTTCTCAGACAATGCTTTTAAAGATTTAAATACAATATGAAAAATGTTCTACTAGTTGTACATTTCTTAAACTCACCATAATTATAGCTCAAACTCTTTAGCTTCATGTTTAACTAATTTTCAACCCTTTTGCTGTTTTCTGGAGAGTTTTATAGATTATAAAAATTGTCGAGTTTAGTAAAATTTTCATGAAAAATTGCAATTAGGATCTTTTACACAAAATTCTAATGAATGTATTCAAATAATATTTATACAGTACATAAATAATGGAACATCTTTATATATTAGGAATTAAAAGATATGTATTACTTTTAAAAGTTTTTTAAATATGCCAAATTTTATGCAAAAACTCGATTTTTAACAAAATTAATGATATTTTTTACATTTAAATGCAATGAAGTACATAAATACAGTGAACCCCAAAAGTGTTCGTACACTTGCAGTTTCCTATAAAATTTAATGATTTCGACTAATAAAAATTAATGTATAGAAATTGTAATTTTTTTATGATATCTGCAACTTGTTCTTAATGGAATGACATAATTATTTTTTTAAAAATAGCATAACTATTATTTTTAAAAATTAATAATCAAAAAGCTCCTGAAAAATTACGCCACTAAAGTCTTAGAACACTTAACAAAAATCTCAACATAGCTTTAAATATTGTATTTCTTTCTTAATTTAGAACTTAATAGGCTATCTTTTAGTGTCCACAACAACTTTTGGACATCTTGATATAGATTTAATGAGTTTTTGTAATTTCTGCATCGATTTACCTCCATGCTTCTGTGATTATTATTTTTACTTCCCATTATGTGTTTATGTCATGTTTTTTTATTTTAAATCTAGTTCTCCCCAAATATGCTCTGCTGGGCTAAATAAATTGATTGAGGAGGTGTTTTCACAAAATTTTGGGCCAGTTATAAAGACACCAGCGGTGTACATTGAGAGCAGTACGCTTGGCTTCATTATCCTGTTAAAATATGAAGTCGTGTTCAATATCAAATTTTGGACAGACAATTTAAAATTTCTCTTTAAAATATTTGACTAGAGCTCATGATTCTCAATACCATCAAAAATTACCTAATTCTGTGGCTGATTTACGCCCCCACGCAAGAACACTCACTTCCATGGTTCATTCATCCAACTAGATTCTTGTGACTTAAGTTTCAGAAAATTCAAAATTGACAGGAAAGTGATTGGGATGACAGAAAATTCAACATTTTTGGTTCTGATGGGCATATAATAGTTTTAAAGGAAAAAATGAGGCATTTAATCCAGTGAATTTATGTGGAACAAGAGCTCCTCCACCTCCATGATTCAACACAGAGGTGTTCTTGCGGGGGGAGGGGGGTGTAAATAGGCTTCAGGAATTAGGTAATTTGGTATTTTTTGATGGTATTGAGAATTATGAGCTCTATTTAAATATTTTAAAGAGAAATTTTAAATTATCCTCTCAAAATTTGGATATTTCAGACGACTTCATTTTTTAACAGGATAATGACGCCAAGCGAACTGCTCTCAATGTACACTGCTGGTGTCTCTATACCTGTACCCAAAAGTTTGAAAACACCTCCTCAATCAATTTATTTAGCCCAGCAGAGCATATTTGGGGAGAACTAGATTTAAAATAAAAAGAAAACATGACATATAAACACATAATGGGAAGTAAAAACAATAATCACAGAAGCATGGAGGAAAATCAATGCAGAAATTACAAAAACTCAATAAATCTATATCAAGATGTCCAAAAGTTGTTGTGGACACTAAAAGATATGCTACTAAGTTCTAAATTAAGAAAGAAATACAATATTTAAAGCTATGTTGAGATTTTTGTTAAGTGTTCTAAGACTTTAGTGGCGTAATTTTTCAGGAGCTTTTTGATTATGAATTTTTAAAAATAATAGTTATACAATTTTTAAAAAAATAATTATGTCATTCCACCAAGAACAAGTTACAGATATAAAAAAAATTACAATTCCAAAATATTAATTTTTATTAGTCGGAAACAATAAATTTTATAGGAAATTGCAAGTGTACGAACACTTTTTGGGTTCACTGTATATACACAGAGATTAGAGTTTGATTCATAACACAGATAGAACTAAATAATACATGTTCTGAAAATTTAAATTCAATATCTTAAGAATATTTTGTGTAGGGATCAGCATCTGGTTTTGTTAACTCCAATTCCAGTTTACTAATTATGCTATAACTTTGCTTCTAGATATCATAGAAACAAAAATAGAGTGTTTTTGGAATCTTAAATGTATAGTCTTTAAAATAAAAACACAAAAGTAATTTTTGAAAATTTTCACCAAAACTGTGAATTTTGGGTAGTCACATATCTTAATGAAATTTACTTGATTCATAATAAGTCACATTGTTGATTTTTTGGGCACTTGCTTATAGGCAAATAATAATTTAAGTATTCCTTTGCTACATTGGAATAGTTTTATTTTCATATTGAACTTTAAAATAGCTTGCATGTCTTGAAAAAGGCAAGCCTACAAAATAAATTTTTGTTTTCAATTAGTAATCTTTTTAAGAGACTAATTTCTTGTAGATTTTAAAGAACTTTTCTAGCTTATTGGTAAACGTATGGAAAATGTCTTAAAAGTTCTCATAAAGAAATTATTTCATTACATTTATTTTATGGTTCCTTTATTGTGACTATAGTGTTTTGTTTATTTGGATGAAAATAAATGAAGTATATATATCACAGATTCTTTATATTTAACCCAATATAAATATATTTTATGCTTTTACTCATTAAAGAAAGGTAAAGAAAAATGATGTTTTTACCATAAAATCTGGCATATCATGTATACTATCGTATTACATGCACTTATACTTTCAAGTAGCAATTTTTAATTTTTATGTTTATTTGCTGAAAATGTGCACCCCCATTTTCATGAAGAAACCTGAGATGTATGCGAGTCATGCTCTTAAAGTTTGAAAGTCATTTATTCTAAGCTTTAGTAAAAAATAGTATACATCTAGAAGTGCAACCCTTTAAGTTCATAAGGAATGCCATTTCTTTTAAATAACCATTATTTTGATCTATGTAGAAATCTAATTTTTTTTCCTGTGCTCACATTTTTTAAAGCTCTTATTTTTATACCTGGTATATAACGTGCACGCATAAAATTCAATCTTATTTTTTGTGTTAAAAGTGTGCACCATACACCAGATTTTACGATACATATTACCACAACAATGCCAATGTTCAAGATAACGTTGACCTGATTTTGCATGTGTCGTATGCGCCAGATTGACTACCATGTGTTGTATTACATATAATTTCACCAATATGGTTGCAATATTATGAAAGTACCAAAAATTAATACAGCTTGGGTACAAAAACTCCTGTATGCAGGTATGTTGTACACAAGTGAAAAAACATAAATCTTGGTATATACTTACGTATTATCACAACCAATTGGTGACATTATATGAAACAAAGCACCTGTTTGCCAATTCAGCACGTTCAACACACAGGAACTCGGAGGGTACTTGTGTATTTTTGCGACAATCGCTGACTCTAAATAACTCGCTGAGTTGGCCACCCCGATTTCCTATGTGTGGTACACACTGAATTGGCTGCCAGGTGCTTCATTTCATATAATATCGCTAATAGGTTGCAATAAGACGCAATTACCAATCAGGGTTGCCAACTTGGTGTGTTATTATTAGATTTGGCATTTGTTGTGATAATACGTAATTTGTTCAGTCTGACGTATTTGAAGCACAATTAATTTAAATTATAGTTTTAAGAAACATGCTTTTTTATCAAACTAAAAAGTAAGAAATAAATCTTAATATAAGAATAAAATGATTAACTAGAAAATTAATGTCATCGTGGTAAAGGCGTGGGGTCCTCTGTACTACATTTTTACACTAACTCTGCATTTTGAAATAGAACTAGTAAGAAATTATAACAATTGATATTGAGCACCCCACTCTTTTATATGCAGTTATTATTTTTCCAGTTTCAATTTTATTTTTTTCTGCTTTTTTCTTGGCATTTCTAAATACCTTTTGTTCTATTTCTTTAAATCCTGGCATTCATATTTTTCTAATTGGTTTTCTATAAAAAAAAGTACTTATGTTTTTGCTTCTTAATGTAATTCCTTTTTTGCCAGGAATAAGCCATTCTTTTAAATTATTGTCGTGTTGAGTTCTTAGTGGGAGACCATCATCATTGATTGAATACTATTGGATGCCAAAATTTTTGCAGCGATTTCAAAACCACTTCTAAAAGATGTTTAATGTGTAGTGTACTGATAGCAAATTAGTTCCTGTATATATTGTTCCAATGTGTGGTATTTTTTTAACTGTTGTTTTTATAAATGTGAAATTCAGGTAGACGTGCAATATTTATAAAAATTGTATTTTTTAAATCTTTTATCTAGTTTCTAAATTATGAATGCTTTATTTTTAATTTGCACTAATTTCATTTCTGCTTGTTAGTACAAATCTTGATTTTTAATGTTTCCACTCATAATTTGTTTTAAATTTTGATATAGCTCTGAATTTTTTTTTATACATATTTTATGGATAAAATTAATCTATGAATTTCATACATTTTGCACTTTCTGCCAAAGGCCATTGGTTTCACATTGTAGCCTTTGTCCTTATGTTCTAAATACTCATACAGGTATATCATATCACTACATGTGTTATGCTAAATTTTGTAGATAGTCATTTCGAAAACTATATAATTATGAACAACCTTTGTAAAAATTTTACTCTAATGAGAAAACTTTCAAAATTCCTTTCAGAACCAGCTATCTATAAATTCTGCAGTAAATAATTTAGATGACTCGCATATCCTAACATGTAATTTATTTGAAGCAACACTGTTTGAAAGGCATTTTCACTCACATTTTGTAACTCAAAGACATGATTTGATAAAAAAAATTAAAAAGTTGTTTATTTATGTACTTTTACACACTTTCCTATATTTACAATAATAATTCAATATATATTACACTAAAACATAATCTGTTCTGCACAAATAAGGATGGAGTTGACTATAATATGGATTAGATAGTGTTTATAAAAAAAAATTTCACAAATTTCACTTATATTCTTGTTTATTTTTTATGTATATATGTATGTGTACAATTTCCAGAATAAATATTTCAACAATATGATTTTGGTTTGTTTTATTTTTCTTGTTAACAGTGAATAATTGAAAATAAAATGCTGTATAAAGTAGAAAAATGGCTAGATTATGATTCTGTTGCTCCTTGGGATGTTATTTTTTCTTTTAAATGGGTGCAGAAAACTTCTCTAAAAACTCTTTCCAGTTGGTTAAAAACTTGTTTATTTTAAATGTTTTTTAATGCAAAAATCTACTGTTTTAGTTGTTTTTACATTCTTCTAAGGACTGAAATTTTTAAGTATTTTAATTTTAAAAAAACCATTAACTTAAAAACTATAATATTTGTTTTCTTTGGTGATAGGAGAGTGTAAAATCAGTTGATTTAACAAAAAACGATCTTAATTTTTAATATAGCAATGCATTTTCTTTATTTCCATGTGGATAGATGTTTCTATTTAAACAAAACAATTGATATAAAGAGTACTTACACACCTGGGCCTAATGAGTGTTAGTTTAGTCAAAAGGTTTTTTTCTTCAGGTTACATAATATGTAAAAAAGCTATTTCTTTCTGGCATTGTTTTGAAATTTTTACTTAGAAAAATTTGTTATTTATCATATAATGTTTCCTAGATATTTCTAATAGCTTATTATTGAAGGGCTGAATTTTTTTAAATAAAAGTTAATTTTCTGCTTGTATATGATTTTAAGGAAACAATATAATGCTTCTAGATAAACATAAATATAAATAATGAATCAAATTGCTTCTGGAACTAGTTCAAAATGCATACACATTTGTTTAACTATTACATCGAAATCAATTTTGCAATTTTCAAAGATTTATATTTGCGGTAAAAGTTCGAAGACATGCAGTTTGTGATCAAATAATAGTTGCATTTTTTTTTCTCGAAAAGTAATATTTTTGTGGATACTTGCTTATTGTCGCCACCGTATTGGCGACATTATATAAAACGAAGTACATGGTTGCTAATTCAGCGCGTAGGACACATGCGAAATCGTTACTGCCAATTTGGCGAGTTATCTTTAACTTAGGCACTTTCGCGATAATATGCGAGTACCTTTTTGTTACACACAATAAATGTAAAATGAATTTTGATTTCGAAGTTAAGTGTAAAAATTTCATGAAATGAAAATAAAATAATACGTAAGATGTAGAAAGTGAAAATTTACAACTCGGGTATCACATTTTTAAATCCCTTAAGATTTGGGTTAATAAATATTTTTCTGTTAAAAATTCATATTAGATCAACAGTACCGAAAATAAATGCTATTCATACTCATTTTATTGTTTTAACTCATATTTGATACATTAACAGATTCAAATATGAGTGCATTATATACTCATATCGATCTTTCATTCTCAAAAATTTGATCCCGTAACAGGTTCAAAAATGAGAATGTACTTGTGTCTCGATATGAGAATATCCGATTCTCAGATTTGAGTAAGCGTGCATCGGAGCTATTTTGAGAATGTGAAGTACTCAAAAGTGAGCTGTTTGCTCTCAGTTTTGAAGATCGTTTCTCGCAGTGTAAGAAAAACATACCGTATTTATTCGACTCTAACCCGCACTTTTGTTTCAATGTTAAATGTTAATGCTACCGAAAATCAGGTGCGACTTAGAATCGAAAATATAGTGTAGAATTGAAGCTTAGAGTAGCATTGCTTGGAATCGAAAATTTTCCTTATTTATTCGAATCTAACCTGCACTTTTGTTCCAATGTTAATGCTACTGAAAATCAGGTGTGGATTAGAATTGAAAATATAGCGTGGAATCGAAGATTAGTTTAAAAGCTCAGAGTAGCATTGCTTAGAATCAAAAATATACCGTATTTATTCGAATCCAAGCCGGACTTTTCCCCCAATGTTAGTATTACTGAAATTCGGGTGCGGCTTGGAATCGAAAATATAGCGTAGAATCGAAGATTTGATTAGCGTTGCTTAGAATCAGAAATAAACCATATTTATTCGAATCTAAGCCGGACTTGTTTCCCCAATGTTAATGCTTCTGAAAATCGGGTGCGGCTTAGAATCGAAGACGCAAAAATTTGTTGAATGGGAGAAATTGAACATAATACCAACGCTTGCAGCAATTATGGGTTAATGTACGCATTTAAAAGCTTTAACTCGTTTAGGACTAGGCGATTTTTTATGTTAAGCCTTACTTCATTTAAAAATTTCACATAAAATAATTACTGTAAAAATACGCCAAAACTTATGGAATTTGGAATGATTATAAACTATAAGATCCAAATTAAGGTCAGATCTGTGGGATCACGGGCCTCAAAACATGCAAAACGCAATCTCATATATAATACCGTGTTCCCTGAATTGATCTTATATATGTGATCATGGTCCTGAACGGGTTAATAATGATAAAATAAACTAATTTTTCACTTCTTACTCGTTCAACTCTTAATTTTTTTTAAAAAATTTCGTATGTGGGAATCGATAAACCATTTTACACTGGTTTTTTTTTTTTATTTTCTCAAAAAAATATGTTGAGAATTTGGGGTGCGGCTTAGATACGAATCAATACGGTTTTCCATTATTTTACAAAAAGAATGCATAGTATGCAGGAAAAAATCATTCTTAAATTTTCAAACAAATACGGTTTTAAATGTTATATTACGGAAACTAGACTTTTTAAGACAAATATTGTAGTGAGTAAATCTGTTTTGAAGTTTATAAGCATCTTATCTCCTATGTCAACAAGTACGATAAAATTCCAATAGCAAAGTTCAATATTCAAATTATAAAGCGTAGCAAAATGTAGTTACAGAAGTAATTGCGATATTTTCCCAATACTTGAGAATATAGTTGTTCATATTTAAGAATAAAACACAGATGAGAATTTAAATATTTGAAAACAAATGCAGTTTTCTTGATTCAGTCAGCAAACGTCAGTCACAATTTTACATCTTTCAGATCAGCTAATGGTCATTGGTTTTAAAAGAGAAATTTAAGATACAGCATCTAAACTAATATTTTCTTGGTCAAATTATAAGCAATTTATTCATTATAATATTTTTAATGTTTGATTTTATTCCATTAAGGTATCCGACTAGGTTTGGAGACCAATTTTTTAAAAATTTATTTCAGAATAAATTTATTGTTTTAAAGAACATAAATAAGCTTAAAAGGTCAGAATTATTAAATAAATATCATATATCACCTTTTGTTTTTGAAAAAAAAAAAATTTTATGAAATTTTAGCAAAATTTATTTAAAGCTAAGAAAAATGCCATAAATAAAAATTAATTGCCAATGATGCAATTTTAATTTCATTAACATATTTCTTGATCCCTCTGAAGTGTCACAACCGCAGGATAAAAATATTTTAAAAAATAAATATTTTATTAGCATTTATAAATTTGATGATAATGATTTTTCATCAAAATTACTGCATGTTCTAAGCTAAAAATGGCTGTAAAATGTAATAAAATGTAGGTGTTTTAAAACCTTGGGGTTTGTTACACTCTGAAGGGCTCATAACATATTTGTTACAAATTTCATCGAATTTGATTGGATTGTTTTGGAGATATCCCGTTTTTTGTGAACAAATTATCGCAAAAATTTCATTTTTCAAAAAACGCATTAAAGAAATTTTTTAATATTTTATAGATAAAGTAAATATGTGCCATAAAACAACTTTAAAAACTCTCTAGTTTTATGTGTTAGTCCTTCTTCCTCAATAATTATATTTCTTTTTTCCCTAATAGCCAAACATTACCAAACATCAAACACCTAATAAGCTCTTTTTCAACCTAATCGGATACCTTAATAATAAATACTAAAGGGGGTAATATAAAATATATTTGCTGTCTTATTTAACAAGAAAACATTTGATACAATGAATTATAACTCTAAAAACATATACAATCGGACCCCGATTTAACGAACCCCTGTTTAACGAATTTTTTCTTTACCTCGATCAAAATGGAAGCAAAAACCTCTATTTAACGAATAACAAACCCCGAATTGACGAATTATTTCACCAACCGAAGTAAATTTTTTTTATTAGATTAGATTAGAAAAAATTTGATTTCTTTTCAAAAGACATATCCCTTTTGTCTCTTGAAAGCCTCAAATTTTGATTGCGAAGGGTGCAGCCCATTATCAAGCTTCACAGGAGTAGATGAGTCCTGAGTGTAACCTACCGCGTGTTTTGAATAGGACAGAAAATTCTTTTATCTCATTCCACTCCACAAAGCAGGGAATATTTTAAGAAATTTTCTCGCTTTCTAGAGAAAAGTGAGGTTTATTATACGTACGGTTTTGCAGACCTTTTTTTAAAAAAATTGCTAAGCTTGCCTGATTGTTGGAAACAAATGTGGTGGCGATTTTTATGCAGAAATTGCTAATGAAACTCCGATCAAAGCTGTTACATTTTCCATTTCTTTACATTGCTTAGAAACCTAAAACGTACCTCATACAGCAGGATGTAAATGACGCAATATTTTCTTTTCTGCATAAAGTCGAAAAAGTATTCTTACGAGTCAGGAATGGAAAAGATTGTCAAACATCTATAAGTCAGTATTTTAAAATTTCCAATTAATTTGTGCAAATAATTCACAAATAGTACTAGCTGTTGAATAAAGATTGTGTGATTTCTAACTGTGAATATATTTGTGTAATTGCATATTATAAAATTTCCAAAAAGTAAGTGTAAAAAAATGTATTTTTTTAAAATTCCGATACTAAGAATAACCTAGATTTAACGAATAAAATGTTCGGTCCCGATGAATTTGTTAAATTAGGGTCCGACTCTATGTATATATAAGAAAATTACCGTCTAGGTTAGTTATATAGTTAGTTGCATACTGGCACTTTTGTTTGATCTCGTTTAAATAAACTAATGATAATAATTTAATGATAAATAATTTAATGATTTGCGGTGGTAAAGTGATCAGTCATGAGCTTGTTGCTGACCTTGTTTCCTTGTAGTCCAGTGTCGCGGGTCGCATGTGGCCCATCGGCCTTTTCTGAGTGGCTTGGTCATGGCCCATTGCGCTAAGAAATGAAATGATGTGCTAAAAATTTAGAGGGAAATTCTATCAACCAAGCAATCCAATCTATCAATTTTGCGATCAATTTGCTCTTCTTGATAGTAAAATGTAAACAAGAGGCTTGGTGATAGATGAAAGGGAAAAAGTCGAAACTACCCCATAACTCATTAAATGATGCATAAAAGTAAATATTTTTCGTGCATGTTCGATAGATAGGTTAATGTAGTATTAAAAGAAAAGCCAAAAAAAGTGATTTTTAATATTTTGATTAACTTTGCTTTGTCCAATGTTGCTTTAGTTTTATAGTGTCCCCCCCATTATCTCCATGATGCAGCACGTGCAGAGACCTCTTAAGGCATGGGCAAACTGGGCCCGGGCCCTGGGACTCAACCACAATGGGAACCTTGCCTCGTTCTCAACCCATTCTTAATGACATCATGATTCGAATAATTTCAACGGTCAAATGTTTTTTTCCTGTTGTATTCTTAGGAAAACTTGGAAATTTGGACAATATGTTAACTGGTTACATGTGATGACCATCGCCCATGAATAGGCCTAGGCCTACCACCATACACTATCATTACTCATTCAGTCAAAAAGCGGCAGTCAACGAGCCAGTTTATGCAATTGTAAGTCATGCATATTCATTTGTTTCGGGTTATAATTTGTACGAGTATTTGGCAACGTATGTTATGCAATGTCTACTTTTAAGGGTCATAGGAGGAGCCTAAATTTGTGTAGGGCCAAGGGTTTACTTTCGTGTAGGGGCCCAGGGCCTGGAAAAGTCTTAAGACGCCCCTGGGCACTCGTTAAATACCAGTCATATGTATGTCGCCCAGCGGGAAAAAATTTTGAGTACCCCTTCTCTAATCTAAAATGTCATTAAAGATATGCCTTTTAAAGGGGCTGATACACGTTAAATCTGTTGGGTCTAAAAGTCCCCATGGTGACGCGGTGTGAAGTTTGGAGAGTGGTGTACTATAGCTCAGGTATCATACTCGTCACTCCACAGAGGCTCAAAATTATGATGTTCGTCCCCAATAGTCCTCGTGTTGTTTTGAAATGTGACGTCATTGATAAAAACAATCAAATCAAATCTGTTTATGTGCATAATAGCAATTTCATTATTTTACCTCTGTTTATAATAATTATCATTTAAAATACACTTTACTTATTTAATTACCTTTTATTATGATTTGTTACAAAAGTCATGTTTTTGTTATCAAAATACATACTACAAAAAAATTTATCATAATTTAAGTGCGCCTGAGAAATGTGACTTTAACTTTACAAGGGCCATGATTTAAAAAAAAAACATGGTCTTTAAAATTATGCAAACATATAATTTCGAGTTTTTACCGTAGATTTTTTCTTATATCTCTAACCATTTTACACATTTTTTTATATCTATGTTTTATTTGACAAGTGGGCAAAATCTCGAATTGATCTGAACTTTTAAAGTGGGTAAAAATTGAGTTCAAAGATTCCGTTACATACAATTGAAGCTTATAAAAGGGTGTTAAAAATAGCAGTAACTGCAATGTCGAAGGTATAGTTTAATTTCGTTGTCATTTTTAATATGGATTAAATGGGAATAAACAATTCAATGTTCATTTCTTTTTAACTTCAGGGTGTTTATCATGACTGTAAAGTTCGTCTAATATTGTAAGAAATCCATGATGATTAAAATACATCGTGGTTAAATGTATAAATATTTGGACTTACTGACAATAGTAAAATATGGGGAAATAATCTTAGAATAAAATAATAAATTATTAGAATGAAGGAATAAAGTGTTCACAGCTTTTCTATCTCTTGAAATAGAATGAATTCAATCATTTGAATTAAAAATGTTGAATTGTTGGTGTATGGTATTAGTTGGTTGGTATATAGTAGTTGGTATATGGTAGTAATTGTTGGTATGGTAGTAGTGTGTCACAGTTCAAGAAGTCATGACGTACAACTTCATAAATAATCAACATTTAGGAATCGGTATAACTTTTACAAAATATATAGATAGGTCGATCTTCGGTTGAATATATGATTCATTTTGTAAAAATAAAGTGACCACATGTATAGGGGACATAAGTTTTGGAACTTTCTTAACCACGACCGTATAAAATCGTAGCTTAATACAATGAAGTCTTTTAGTTTCAAGGTATTCGAATTTCCCTTTTGTGATATACGACAAAGAAATGAACTGTAAGACATTCTTACACAAAGAAAAACTTTCGATCCTCATTTTCTTTTTTAAAGGGGTATTTAAGCTGTCACTCTAAGCTATGTATAAAAAAACAGTGATTTTCACCAGTAACTTGGAACTTGAACAGAAATACGGTGAGTGTATTGAAACAAGGATAATATCACTGAAGTGTTGTTTAATTGAAATTGAAAGAGAGAGGAGAGTGTGATGGCATGTATAGCTGAACTTGGTCCCAGAATTCGCGCTTCTAACCGAGTTCATATTTTTGGGTTTCAAGATGGAGAAAATGATTTAGACATTTCTTATGTTGAAAGACAAATATACTGTAAATAATTTTTTTAAAAAAAATATGCATTATGTCTTATGCAGTACACAGACTACTTTTATGGGAAAAGTTTACATCATATTTTTTTTTTTCCCCAACCTTTTTTGAACTGGCGCCCCCTTTTCTAGAAAATATTTCGATACCACCCCCTTTTCTAGTGAATATTTCTCTATACCGCCCCCCCCTCACTCTAAAAAAATAGTGTACGTAATACATGGTGAAAACAAGAGTTAAGTTTTAAAAAATATTCTATTACTAAAAGAATATGTTTTATAATTTCATTTTTTTTAAAGCTCCAATTTTTTTACTTGATAATCTGAGATATCTGTTGCCACAAATATATTTAAATGTGTAACATTATATTTTTTAGTCATAGGTAGGATATCGTTCGAATTGAAACGTTATTGAATTTCTTCTTCATTTAAAAGAATGGAATAAAAGTTTTAGCTTACCTGTTTTGATGATGCGAAGTAATTCATAATAAACTACTGCTTTCAAAAGAAATATAAATTGACAGTTTCGGCCTTTAAAGAATCACGTAAATTCCTGGTTAACATATTTACGAATATTTCTTGGATAATAAACGCAATGAAATGCTTTGGACGAAATATGTTTCCTACTGCTCACAGACAAAGACAACACGTGCACTACAGATATTGAAATGCACTATATCATTCAATTTAATGTAGGTCTGGATGTAATGTAATCTTCAAGTTTTCATCCACTTCCCGAACTACCGAAATGTGAATTTTCGTACATGTGATACAGATACGATTTAAATACATACAATCAACATAAGGTAAACAGTATTAACTTTTGTTAATACATAATCAAAGTGTTTTTTTAGTCTTTTCTTGGTTAATCTGCCCAATCCCCTCCGTGCCATCTCAACGCCCCCTAATTTTCTCCGGGTCTTGCACTGCCTCCCTGAAAGCCTCAAATGTCCACAAGGGGGCATTATCGCCCACGTTGAGAACCTATGGTTTACATAAAACATCAAGGTGTAATTTTTATGCTAAAAATTAAAAATCTCTTGGTGAATGGGAGGGGTTTGAAGACCTAAGCCCCACTCATGTGTACGCCATTGCTCTAATGTTAACCACATGAAAGTAATTAGTGCTTAAAATTCAGAATGAAAAGTGAATAAGTAAAAATTTATTTTACTGCTTGAGTAATGCCTAGTGTCTGAGTGGTAACGTATCGTATTCAACGCCGTGTTCCATGTTCCTACGTTTCATCTAAAAATGCAATTTATACTCATTCATCACACAATTTTCCTCTTTGGCGTTTTTATGAAAATAAAACTCTCTCGCTCTCCCATTGCAAAGTTGATTGATAATCATGACCGCAAATCAACATTAAGGAAATATTTTTAAAAAAATTAAAGGCAATAGAAGCTTTAGAAAAATGATAAATTATCTTTATCGAATGTTGTGTGTGAGTCATTTTTGGGGATCTTAAGAAATTATTACAACTCGGAACATTATTTAACTTGACTCTCAATTCTGAAAATCTTCCATCTACAACTTTTTTGAGAAAGTTTATTCAATTTATTCACGTAATTGAAACTGAAGAACAGAGGTTCTCAACTATGGACTTGGACCAATAGCGGGTAGTACGGCTGGACGCGAATTCTGTACGATAAAAGATTTTATTATGTGTTGCAATGTAATGAACGGAAATCAGACAAATATGCAATTAACTGCTTTGGCCTTAAATTTCCCCTAATTCTTCATCTTTCTTGGAAAAATTGCCTTTGACTGATAGTTTAAAACATATTTAATTACTGTTATAGATAGTGCATCACGCTTCCACGCCACAGGTCCGGGGCTCAAACCCCGGGTTGGGCAAGGTCGACTTAGCTTTTCATACCTTCAATTGGTCGATAAATGAGTACCATGCTTGCTTGGGAACTAAACACTGGGGTTCCACGCAGACTGACTACCTGGCAGGAACATCTGCTCATGCACCTCAGTGCCTAAAGTCATGAAAACTGAGTCGGACACAAAAGGCCGTGACTTGCCATGGACTGTTGAGCCACTTAGTTTAGTTTACTGCTTGAGTAACTGCTTAATATATTTTTTTTTGTTTAACAATACCAAATTAAAATCAGTTCTGTCAGTCATAAAAATCAATTTTTATCCATTCTGTAATTTTTTTTAAAAATGTTAATTTACTTTATGCTTTTGACTTATGGGTAAACTGCTTATCCTTTAATCTTATATTAATTTTAATATTGGCGAATCTATTCTTTTCAAGAAAAATATTCTTCACGATCTCTTTTTAAAAATTAGGTAACAAAATACCTTATAATTAAAATAATTTCAATAGCTCAGGCATATTAAAATGAAAACCTGTAAAATACATGTGCACAAATGAATTTTGACTGTAAATGCTCAAAAGTTTATTAACAGAATCTGAGTAACTTATCTTAAGATTTTATTTTAAACACCTCACCATTCGTAAAATTGTAATGGTACATGGATGTTTATACTATTTAATATTTATAGTTTTCAATATCCAACAAGCTAATGTCTGTTTTTGCTCTTGTGAACTTTATTCTTCAGTAGAATTGATATACCGGGTGTCCGTAATTAAACTTGAAATTTGTGAACAGTCTGTAGCAAAAACTATGCAGCAGAATTTCATGAAAATTAGGTAATGGCAGAATGAAATGATGGGAATTTTATTGAGGGGGAAAAACAATGAATTTCAAAAATCACCATTAGAAGGCGTTGTGAAATGTAAACTATTAACATATGCAAATGTCGTAAACATAGAGCAATCCGTTATTCTGGCTTTTCAGGCAAGGCGATGGGATATAAACACAGAGTTTATGCAGGATGGTGCTCCTCCACACAACGCCCGTTATGTGAAACAAGTGCTCCGCTGCCATTTCGGTGACGACAGAATCATCAGCCGGCATTTTCCTATTGCTTGGCCTCCAAGATCCCCCGACTTGAATCCTTTCGATTTTTGGCCGTGGGGACACCTCAAATCCATGATCCCGTCCCATCTCCACCCGTCCTTAAAGAAGGCATAAAAAGCCTTGTGCGTAACATTCCCCAGTTAATGCTTTCAAAAGTCGAACATGCGATTTAACGCTTCCAGATGGTAGCAGACAACTGTCGACAGCATATCGAGCATGTTTTGTAAACTTTTATAGATTATTTATATGCTCTCGATAAAGCTATGATACGCCACCTAGGGGTAGTTTTTGAAACTCATTGTTTTTCCTTCGCTTGATAAAATTCTCATCATTTCAATCTGCCATTAGCCAATTTTCATGCAATACCGCTGTATAGTTTTTTCTACAGACTGCTCTCAAGTTTCAAGTTTAATTATGGACACCCGATATTATGAAATACCTTTGACTTTTCTTAAGTATGAATTTTTTTCCTTAGTATAGTCATAAAATCTTCATAAAACTCAATATCAGAATTTTGATATCAGGTTAAATATGTAAATAAAAGCAATTTGTGTAATTGTGCATTTTCATTTAATATTGACTCTTAAATGGTAATCACATTTCGATCGATAAATTACTTAGTAGACAGTCAGTATCAGTAGCGTACACAGATCTCTCTTTTGGAAGAGGGAGGAGTATATTCTAGAAAACACGTGGACGCGAAAGCCCCGAGGCATTATCTCTAAGGTAAAAAATTAAAAATCTGTTGGTTTAAGGGGGTTGAATCTCCTAACCCAAGCCTTGTGTGTGTCATTGGTCAGTACTATACTTTCTTCTCACCCGTGTATGTCATAAATGAATCTCAGTATTGCAGTGAATCTCCTATATTTACTGATTTACTGAGTGCAAGTAAAATATAGTCCATATAAAATTTTATTTTGCAAATTTTTTTTATCATTTGAAATAACTATATAACAGATTCTTCTAATGCACTCTGTTTTTTTTTTTTATTTTTTTTATTTGGTTTAAATACTTTTTTTTAACATAAACTTCTTTTTTGTTCAATCTAGATTTATAATAAATGTCCTTGATGCACAGAAGAAATCCTGTCTGTTTATATGGAAAAGCCCTAGCCTTGCATTAGTCTACCGCTGAAAAACTGGGTGGTAAGTATATCAATCTCATTAGGCCGAGAACATGAAGAACTAGAAACAAATCACCGATCTCGATACCTTAAGTGACTTTAGGAGAATAAATTCCCATAATTTTTTAATTCTTTCCCGTTTTATCAATGGTATCGGATAAGAGCTATTGCGAGAAATTGTCCCTTTTGAAACTCAAGTGGTTTGCGACGTGGGAAAACTGCTAAAAGCCGTTTTTTGGAGTTGCTTTATCACTTTCGTAAGGGAAATAGCTAAAACTCGATACGATCCACTTCAAAAATATTATTTTTACTTTTGGATTTATTATATTGAAAATTCCTCTTTGCTTAAAATTATACGAGTTTTTAGCTATTCCCTGTGGATATCATCTTAAAGAATTTGGATTGGAAGAAAATTTTTAAATTGCTTAGTCTATTGAAACGTATAACACTAAAAATTCAGAGGATTGTTTCACAGCTGTTAGTTGTATTGAGTAATAAATTTAAAATATGTATTATAGTTTAATATTTTTCTAAAGTTTTTGTTTTTGGTTATTTCAAAGTAATTTTGTTTTTATTTATATTAAATATTAAAATCCTAACAAGTATTTAATGAATCATAACGATTAAAATTAAATAATTTTCTTTTACATAAATTATAACTATTTTAGAGTCATCCTTAACATTTTTTAATGGAATTCAAAGCAATGTTCTCACAATTTTTGAGTAAAATTCAACTTTAAATTAATTGTTTTTTTATATTTGGTCCTACTTATCAGTGCATTCATAATAAACTCTCTCAATGTATTTTAAACAAAAAAAAAAATCTATATTAATATTAGGATTGCTGCGGTAATTATTACTATATTCATTAAAGGCCTCTTTAAATCTAGACGAATTTTGGAAACTGATAATTTTTCTGAGTAGCTGAAGGATTCACAAATTGCTGATTTAAAAGATTGCAATAGTTTATTAACGTTAGTATTTGTTAGGATGTCATCCCAAATAAACTTAAAAATGAACACGTTTCCCAATGAAAAATGTGCCGCAACTTTAGTTTTTATATTTCTGGATTCATCTTTTATTAGCATAATTGAATTTTTAACAGAGGCGCATACAGGGGGGGGGGGGGGTAGAAGGAGTTATCCACGAGTCCGGCCCCTCATAGCCATTGATTTTTTTTATGTTGATTATAATCCTAGCGTGTAGTTCGTAAAATTTAATTAAATATTTGTTTTTATTAATTCATTTTATTAATTAATGGCAATTATTTATTCAATTTATTTTTTACTTTTTTTGTTCATGACAATCGACAAAATCAAAAGAATATGTTTGGCGGCGTATTGGGGGTAGGATACGAGAATGGTGTACTTTCTACCCCGGACAACCCTACCCCTTAAAAAATTCATGTGTTTGCCACTGATTTTTAAGATAACTTTTATTTGCATTTTCAGAAATTTATTTGCTTTTACTTTACCCTCTCATCCAGCCTTGCTAATGAGCATTGGCGTACTCAAGGGTGCGGTTTGGGGGTTCAAACCCCTTCCACAGACCAACAAATATTTAATTTTTACCATAAAGATTATTCTTAGGTTCTTTTGTCTACGTTTTTTTTACAAAAATAACATTTTCCATGAAAGTATTCTGTGTACGCCGCTACTAATAAGCAACATAGCTAATTTACTCGCATTCATTTTTAAAATGTTTCAACTCTAAGGTGACGCAGAAAAGTACGAACAAAATTTTTGGAAAATAATTGAAGAAATTAAAAATTTTAAATGCTGTCTTGTCTGTATTCGCCTCCAAATAAAAATGAAGGAGATACAAAAGATATATACATGTGTGTAATATAATATATTTATCTTAATACTAGAGCCATTATTATATTACCCTACCCAGTGCCGATTACTCATTAGGCGGAGTAGGCGATCATCTATGGGCCCCACGCTTTTTAGGGGCTTCCAAAAATTGAGAAAACCAAATATTTAGCTACTTTTTATTGCAAGGGTTAGTTTCTTATTACAGATTCTGATAAATAATTATTGTTAAGTTATATTTCTTAAAAATTTGCTGATCATCTGTTATTTTCATGTGCAATAAAATATATTCCTAAAATATTGTTAAATAAATTATTAGGCTACAGGGCCCCAAGAATTCGACTGCCTAGGGGTCTCCATGTCGTTTAATTCAACACTGACCCTACCCACTTATTCTTCATAAATCTAAATAACACCTAACTATTCATTGGTAAAATAGTTATGCTGTATTCAAAACAAATGAAATCTAGGAATAACGCTTTAATTTTATCAAGAAATGCATACATTAACAGAAATCAACAATTCTGTGTGATTTTCGCTTTTATTGAGATAGCTAGATGTAATAGTTTCGTTTTTTTTAAAAAAAATGCCCTATGTAATGAGACATGAGGCTTTTCTTATTATTTTTTTACTGTCACAATTCACTTTGATTTGTCCATTTTTCTTTAAAGCATGTAACCGACATTTCACAGGGAAAAAAAACGTGTCCCGCACCTAGCTTGAGTTTTGAAGAGGGGCCTTTGATGTTGGGCAGCTTTCGTGCATGCACATTCTACACGACGAGTAGAACCAATCTTGTGGCGAATGCATTCATTGCTAGTAGGAAAGGAGGAATTATTTATTAAAACCCATTTACTTATTTTTTTTTCCAAAAAAAAAAAAAAAAAAAAAAAAAATCTGATTTTGTAAAAATTTAACAATAGATTTTTGCAAAGAATATAATTTTTTACTTGTAACTCATGCTTGATGTTAAAATTATACAAACTTCAGTGAATAGTTTTTTATATAAGGTACAATTCTTCCAAATGTTATGTGTTTCTGTGCTCATTTTCTCCCTTCAAATTAGACCCAAAAAATTTATTGTACCTGAATTTTCGAAGATCATTGTATAAATCCAGGGATGAACAAATAGTGGCTCGCGTGCTACATACGGTCCTCAAAGAATTTTTTGCGACCTGCCAAGACAGTCAGGAAACCAAATTTAGAGAAAATGCTCTCTGTATTTGGATCGATATATGTATGTTTGTGAGCAAAGTTTTTCTTGCATGAAAGATCAACAAGAGTAAATACGGATGAAAGTTTGTTGACATTAGCTTGTAGGCTGGGATGTGAATTTCTACAAGAAATCTCATTCCTGTAGAAAAGTGTGATAGGGTACATTTGTCTCATTAAACTGATTCTAAAATTAAATGTGCTTGTGTGTATGCTGGTCTAGATATGAAATTAGCACAATAAATGAAGTGAAAAAAACTACCACTATTTTATTTACCTTATATTTATTGATTTTAATGGTACAATTTATACCTTTTTAAGATGCAAAGTTGACTAATGAATGCAATCATTTTAAAAAGATGTGGCTCTCCGGTACCTTCCACTATGTGACCCTTCAACCGAAACAATTGCTCGCCTCTGTATTAATCTGTCAGTAATTGCAAGCGTTGTAATATATATTTAAAGATACAACACAAATCAAATATACATATATTTTATCTTCTTGCAAAAAATCTCTCTCTTTTTTTTTTTGCTTTCTGATATTAGGTTAAGTGAAAAGATAGTTCAACCTTTACTTGTATATCTTTCCAGCTAATTAATGGTGATCGAATATTTCCCCTTCCAATTAAATTCATTATCCCACCTTCAAGAATACAACCAATAAACTTGAAACTTCATCCGGTCTAGAAGATTCACCTCTGAAACCGTTAAGAACCCCTCTGAAGAGGAGGGCTTAGAAATGGAGAAATTATAGGGCAGCTTCCGTGCAACAATTAGGGAGGCGTTCTCCTGTCATCCCTAGAACCTTTTTATCTTTCCCGTGCTTTTTGTAAATGATCTCCTTCCCGCTGTGAATGGTCTTAAGGAATCACGGAGAATACTTGCTAAACTGTTTAGAATAAGAAATTAAGCAAGGAGTTGGAACTCAAACCAATTTTCGCATCTTTTCTTTCCACTCTTAGAGAGCGCAGCATGAAGTAAATTTAAAGATAGTTTCAACAACATACATCAGTGGTGTTTAAACTTTGTCGACTCACGGAATCCTTGAAACTGTAAGGTGTTTCCGAGGAACCCATAAAAAAAGTCTCTTAGAAGAATATATCTTAAAATAATGTTTAAAGTAGATCAGTACTTGAAATAAGACAGTTAAAAAATACTGTATTTTTTACTAAAATTTTTGACTTAATATTAATTAATGTACTCATTAATTCGTGCTCCAGGAGTCATTTACCACTACATTATGATTAATAACTGGGATATATGCGCGTTTGCACTTTTTTACTCAAACTTCAGAAGACTAGATATATTGAAGCTATCTGCAGTTCAGTGGCGTAACTTTAGCCCCCGTATCAGAATTTTAGGGGGTCAAAACCCAGTGACTTATCTACCAACTACCAATGGGTTAGGCAGTACCATGCACCGGACCCTCAAGCTCTGGGGGGGGGGGACTCGGATTCTGACCATCAATCAAGCTGAACTTGCGATAATATCTTTCAACTTGAAGATATAAATTTAAAAGGTTGCAAAAAAAAAAAAAAACTATAATCATCGCGTAATTCAGTTGAAAATAGTTTGGAACGTGTAAGGAATTCGTCTAAATTTTTCTCATTGCTTGTTTACTTATTGAAAACTTTATATCATTTTTAACTTCTTTTCATTCTTCTATAAACTGTTATTTGAAAGTTCCATGAAAAATCTAACCATACTTATTATTACATCTTAAAAAAACCTACACAAGAGGCAATTCCTCCCGAGTTACATTCTATTTTGAATAACAATATGATTCCTAGTAAGCTAGTTTCCTATGCGCTCGAGCACATACGAAATGTATTGCATAAATTATAAAACAGAAATTAAGGATAAAAAAAAAAGAAACACAGTGATGCGTTCAAGCGCAAATAATGCCGCGAAAGAGACTATAGTAAACAAAAATTGTAGCTTTGCAGATTTAAAATATTCATATATTTTTACTTTTTTATTTGATAAAATCCAACCAAGATAGGGCCCTCATTTTTTAGCACTAGGGCCTTTGGATACCTAGCTACGCCACTGCCCAAAGTCTGATGTTATGGTTTTGCAATCCTTTGTAAGATCTGATTTGGGACCAAAAACCTGACTTCGCAAGGGGCCCTAATACTCTCCGTTACCCCACTGTAAGTCGCATTTCATATTCTGCGTTAATTTACTTCTATATTTTGCTATTGTTGCCACATACGCTGAGAAATATTTTTTACTTAAATACATTGTTCAAAAGGGCATTAAAATGTTTATAACTGCGTGAGAAACTTCTCTGTATGTGTGCTATGCAAATTTAGGAAACAACCTAAATATTAGGAGTTGTTCGTGCTTAAATTTAGACTTTAATGTCCAATCTGTAAATATGTCGATAAGTTGTCCCTTCTCATTGGCAATCCGTCTAATTTATCCATTCATACATACAGCACGAGACTTTTACGAAAAATTTAAGATTTTATTTTTTATCCATAAAACATTTATTTATATTTATTTTTACAAGCAAAATGCCTTTAAGAATTTAGTCTTTTATAAAAATTAATGTTTTATTAAAAATTTGGCGCTCTGATTAAGCAAATAGTGATCCCTTGTAGAGCCCCTGTTAAAGTTCCAAGCTAACCCAGGTTGAAGATTTTTGATATACTTGTTTCTGCTTAGAAAAAATTGATATGGGATCTAAAAACATAAGGAAAATTGATGATAATAAATTCCTCAAAAGAAGCAATTTTTCGCAAACAAATGCCCGATGTATTTTTCAAAAATATGAGACCTTAGTCAAGCCAAATAACTCTGCAATTTAATTAATTCATTTTTCAAGGATAAAATATTTAAAATTTAATTTCTCATAATAAACAATACTTTAAATAAGTAGACTTATTAACGAAAACAAGATATTATTCATTACGAAAACGCTTTCATGTGTGAATGGAATTTGCGATTCTTTGTTTAGAGAATACTTAAATGGATAATGTTATGAAAACAACAACTTTTCTTTTTAAGTAGTATAAATTGTGAGGAATTAATAACAGTAAAAACAGGTTTTTTCACTTAAAAATTAAAAATTTGAAGATTTATGAGTCTGGGACGAGATTTTGCATTTTATTCAAATTATTTTCAATGGTAGAAGCTCATTTGAACTTGTTTTTATTTTAAATAATGAAAACATAATTTTTTGTTGAAACAGAAATATTGCTGCTCTCTCTCTCTCTCCCCTCCTCTCTCTACGTTGGTTCTTCTTTTTCTCAACAAATACCGTGAATTTCTGAACTGCTTAAAATTTCTTTTATATCTAAATTCCTTAGAAAGTAGTTTTTTTTTTAAAAAAAAATTAACATCGGCATTGTTATTAGTAAAATTTCTTGTTCTCTCAAATTTAATTCATTTATTTTTGATATATTTTTTAATTATATGTTATTACTCGTTTTTATTAATCTTTATTTTTAATAACGCTATGAAATCAACAATTTCTTTACTTATAAAAATATTATAAATTACGAATAATTTAACATTTTTATTTACATCAGAAAATTATTTTAAAGGTCATTACTCCTTGCTTATTAGATTGAAACTTTAACAATTTTGAATCATATAAACTCTCTTATAACTCATTCAATTTGAAAAATAAAAATAAAAAAAAAATTTAAAAAAAATAATTAACATAAAACGTTGAATTTTAAAAAACTTTTCGGAAATAATTTCTACTTAAGAATTTTGAAGGTAAATATTTCTCATTTGCTAAATTTCAGAGTTCAGTTGCTTTCCTTTAGGGCTTATTTAATGCGGAAAAAAATATTTGAATTAAAAACAAATAAAGTTGGTTAAAATAAAAAAGTGCTACACTTTAAATTATAGAGTAAAACTAATAGCAGAGTAAATGTTTTGTGATAAACGAGAAAACTTTCTGAAATTTACAAAATGATGACACAGTTTTGCTTACGAATATGCCCCGCAAAATATTTTTTCACTAACTCTACTTTTGCAATAATTTCTTACTTTACTTCACAAAATTTTCTTTCTCCTTTTGGAGGAAAATTCTGCTCAAATATTGGCGGAAAATGTTAGAATTTTAATTTGAAATATAATTATTCATCTGTCTTCTACTGTAAACAATAAATGCATGAAAACAAAATGATTGATTTTAAAGATAAATATTTCAAAATTAATAAATGTAGAATTAATTCATGATATATTATTTTAACACCCGTCACAAATCTGTTTGACCGACAGAAATAATCAATAATAAATGTTTACTTTTAAATTCTTTTTCATTTATGTCTCAATATCGTTTGAACATTCCTCTTTAAAATATTTGGAGCTTATCAGATTTCTGGAAAGAGAAAATATCCCACATCTATATTTTTTTTTTCTTCCCAAATTTAGAATTCCGCTATTCTGATTTACATTTGTGCTTTCCTTAATAGGGTTTACGTAACGTGCGAAAGAAAAAAAAGTCATCAATAATCCCGTTGATGAATGAAGAGAGAGAAAAAAAATTATTCTTAAAAACATCTCCGTATCCACCTCCGCACTTAATGGACTCGTCTTGTTCCGAAGTCGCATCGACTGGCGATTGGCCAGCACCGATGGCGCGTATTCTCACAACTGCGCTCACCGTGAAAATGCGTTTAGTTGTTGCCTGACTTTCATGTATGGTGAAACTCGACTTTAACTTCCCTTACTCAGGATTAACACGCGATTGACACACTGGTGACATCGCTTCTGTTTTATCTCTTGCCGCCGGAAGTCGTTCTAAAAATCTTTTATTTGCGTAAACTTTCGTTTCTTAAAAGAAAAATCATCTGTTTTCAGTTCCGCCCACCTGCTTGATTCTCTGATGCTGGGCCCACGTGGTCTTCGAATGTTTGACTACATTTGATCATCTGGTTGTACGGTAAGTTGTGTTGTTGATTATTATAATCTGTTTTATCACGTGGTGTAATGGCAGTTAAGAACTTTTGGGTAAATAGTTGTTCGGGTTTTGTTTACATTCACTCTGAGCGCATGATAGGGGACATAATAATGTTTTAAAATTAATATGTTTTAGAAAGTATTTAAAAAATGCAGATAATTTTGGAGAAATGAATTTTAAGTTCTCTAATTTTTGTTGATTAAAAAATTAAATTAGTTTATATTATATAGATTTTAATTATGTGTTTTTGTGTGTGTTTTTCAATTTATTTTGATATTCGTCGTAAATTTTAAGAAAATGTAAAATGTAGAAGCTGCAGTACATTTAAAATAATTTCAAACGTAAAGAAGAGTCGAATTTTAATTAAAATATGGCGTGTGTTTCATAAAAAAATTGTAAATATTTCTGTTTCTTAGCTCAATTTTTTTAAAGAAAAATAGAAAAAGTAATAGTAAAAATGTTTTGATTATATATATATATATAACTTGAGGATATTTGATTTTAATAATTATTTTATCACGTTTTCTTTATCAAACGCTCCTTAATTTTTAAAATTTTGTTTTTATTTTTGAAGTAAGGATTAAAGTTTGGAATAAAAAATTATTTTAGAAACTGTTTGTTTCCCCCGTTTCTTTGAAAACATACGAATGAAGTGATGAATCAGATTCATAAATTGTTTATTGCTTTTCTTAGATAACTTAGATTCTCAATTCCATATAATGTTATAAAAGCTTATATATATGTTTCTGTTGTAGACCAATATATCCAATAATTTAATATACACCTAAACAGTTCTGGAAATCGAATACCTTTATAATTAAAGAATGAAAATAAATATTATTTATATTTAACTAACTTCGTGAGTTATACTAATGATTCATAAAATCAAAATATGTTCAATAAAAACTGTATTTTTACTTGATTTTTCTAAACTAGTTGAAGGCTTTGTTAAGAACGAACAACATTTCGCGTTAAACCATCAGTTTACTGATAATGTCTGGATTTAAAACTGAAGAATTATTAAAAGGTTCTCTGACTTCACAGGATACTAAAACTAGTGATTGTAGTGGCATTAAAGGAATGTGGAAATTTTATTTGAACCAAGTTGGAACATTGGCCGCTATAAAAATGTTTTCCTTTATAAAATTATATCCTGTATATTAATTTATTGTTATGAAATAATAAATTAATGTTTCATACGAGTGTTTTGAAAGTAGCTAGAATTCTTTGAAGTTGATTTACGAATTTTATCTTCAGTTTTGGATTCGATGAAATTTATTAAATTTTAGAGATTTCGATGGCAACTTCCTTAACAGATGTATTTATGCTTGCTTAATAAATCTTTTTTTTAGTTTGCGACATACTTTAAGTGAATTTTAAAATATTATTTCTTACTTTATATAAAATGCGCTGATATCAAGCTCTTGTAAAAAAGTATCAGCCACTTATTTTTAAAAAAGCTAAACTCAATCTAGAGAATCGGTTGAAGCAACGCTCGCACAAGCAAAAGTTGCCACATTTGCTGAATTTGAAATATGTTTATAAAAGCGAAGTTTGTTATCAGACGATATAAGTGAGAAAGATTTTGCTTCCTTTTCTTTTCATGTAAACATATTATAATCATTTGCAGTTTATAAATATTCCATGTTTAGTTTTCGTGAAAATAAAATAAAATAAAATTTCTCTTATTAAATGTGCAATTCTAAATTGTTATGACTCTGTTACCATATTTTGAGCGCTTGGAGACTTCCTCTTCCAATATGAAATAAATCATCGTAATTATCTAGTCATAACCTTTCGGTGTGAGGAAAGTGCGAAGAAACACATCAGCATTATGTGTTCAATGTTAAAGATCTTACATTAACTTTTTAATGCAGTTTTTTACAGTATTAAAAAAAAATTACCCTTTTTAATTTACGACCGTCTTTATCTTATGCTAAATTACAGTAATCTAATAGAAACCATTTTTTTCAGCTAGAAAAAAGGACAGCAATGATATATTTTGATTTCGATACTATAATTTTGATTATATTATAGAGAGCAGTGTATATTACTAAAGCTAATTTATATTTGAATTGCTCGTTTTTTTACAGTATAAAGTTTGTTTTACTTTTCGCGTGCGTCTCCTTTACCATAATAAAAAATAGATTTATATTTTTCCATGGTAATGTAAAAAAATGTGTTTTTGTAAGTTTTTTTTTAGCATTAAATAACACGGTATGATTAATAAAAATGTGTTGTGACTTCAAACATGTCTTAAGTTTGAGGATATGTGTTATAACTACACACGAACATATACGAACACATTGTGAGGCGTTGAATGTCATATTCGAATATTGAAACATTTTTCTTTTTGAAAATGTCTCAAATTTAATAACACGCCATGAAAATAACACTAAATAATTAATAGAAATATGTGTTATATATATATATATCACATATTTTAAATTTAAGTTATATGTGTTCTAACTTTACGAACTTCGAGTCATTGAATATCACTTTCGAAAACTGAGATATTGAATATCCCTTTCAAATTTTGAGACATTTTTCTGTTTGAAAATTCTCGAATTTAGGTTGCATAATGTGAAGAACAACTATGGTTTTACACTGTGTTTGGTATAAAAGGCATAAAGAGATTGAAAGTTAGTAGTTTAATTAATGAGGATTAAATTTTTTTTGAGTAAAGTTTTTTTTTTGACTGATTAATTAAAAGAAAACTGAATTATTAAAAAAAATAATAGGCTTTTGCGTTGTAAAGACAGGCAGGGTGAAATTTTGTTAGATTCCAAAGTTGAATGTCGTAAAACTTAACTTGATATGAACCCATATCTATGAATTGTAAAAAATTAAATAATTATCATTAGTTGTTTGAGATTGGCCAATAAGTATGTTTTATTTTCATTGTTTTAGTGACAAGTTTGTATTAAAATGAGGAATAAGAAAAATGTATACGAAATTGTTGATTTGCATAATAATAGTAGATTCAATATAATTGATGCGAAACTTATTTTTTGTCTGCTATCCGAAATCTTTGAGGAAAATAATTGACTAATTTGTTTCTGGTTATTTATTTGATGCTGAGTTTATATGTATAATATTTTGTAGAGTACGTGTTTGTGTGAATATTTTTAAAACTACTTGTTTGAAATCCAGTATCAAAACAATCGACTCTAGTCCGTCGCCTTTGATCCAAAACTCGGACTCGTTTCTGTTTCCATTAATGGCATTGCAAAATAGAATAATTTTTGTGTCCTTCTAGCAAAATACTCAAAAAAAAAAAAATAAATAAATAAATAAAATAAAATCTTATTATTGCGATGATAGTCAAATAATCTTTTTATTACTTTTCAAAAGCAGTTACGTATTTTATAACATTTCTTGATGTTTGCTTTCTTTAATTTGCCTCAAGGTTTCTTACACATTTTTACTTTTAAATACATTAACTTTCTGTAAGTACAAGACCATTGTCACGTTTTTCTCTCTTGAACTCCCTTTTGAAATTAGCACATTCACACTGAAAAGCAAATTTTTTGATACAGGTTTTGCCATGTCCTGTGTCACGTTTCTCTGATAGCGTAAGCAGGCACTTGGCAAATGGATTGGGACATCGCCATTGATAAAGAGTTGGTATTTTTAATTTTATTAGAATTCCAAATATGCGTACCCGGAAACACTATTGTCTGGAATTTGAACTTTTTTGATATTTTTCTCTTTGTATTTCACGAAAAGGAGAAACAATTTTAAGACAGTGGTAAGCAATATCCCCCCCCCTTTCTCCGTATCAATCCTTATATAGTCGACTCTCGATAATTCAAACCTTCGATAATTCGAAGTGTAAGCTCAGTCCCTAGAAAAACTCTTTATATTTTGAACTACAGCAATACATTTGGGTACACTCAATAATTCGAAGTAAAATTTGTGGCTGGCCAGACTACAACATGCAATAATTCGAAGTTATCTTATAAAACTCTCGACAGTTCGAACACTCACTATCATGTACAGTCCTGTAGCAAACAGGTTGGAGCGTACAAGTTTTGTGTTGTATTGTCTCTGCGTGTCTCCCCTGTAACGTAGCCCTTTTAATGACCACCTGTCTGCTACCCCTTCTTAGTGTCTTCCAATTCATCAGGCGAAAAGTACACTTTTATTGCTTTCCTTCTTTAAGTGGACGATAGACCAACCGCACCTGTTGATAATTCGAACTTTTTCATTGGTTCCTCCAACTTCAAAATATCGAGAGTCGACTGTATCTTTATTGAAAATAGAAATGTTGGGAGGGGGGGGGGAGGATTTCGTTCAAGATTTTAAAATGTATTGCATTTAAAAAAATGTTTAATTTAAATTATTATTCTTCATCCGCGAGCTACTCGTCACACCTGTTTGTTGGTAGATCGCGTTAACGCTCTGATTCTGAAGAGTTCTCTGCTAATGTCATTAGGTATTTTGAATTTCAAGAAGACTTTGCTACAATGGAGTTGGTACGAATTGATTTTCTAAATGATTTATCTGCGAAATTGCTTTCTTCAAATTTTGAAAATATTTCGGCTCTTGTTCCTGAAAGAATATCCAATTTTCGTCCAGGTTTGCCTCAAAAGTGAAGGCAGTGTTGAACTCAACCTTTCGGTATGTAATTTCTTTTTCCAGTATGAAATTTATTAAAAATAGGTACAGAAACAGACTGCCTAATGATCTCTTGGACAATTGTATTCAAATTGCATCCACTACCTACTCTCCTGACATTAAAAAGCTTGTTGAAGACAAAAAAAATAAGAGTTATATCCTTCTCATTAAAGTTAATAAGAGTCTTATAACAAAAGTTTTGTTATTACATTTGTTATTTGTTACTATCTCCATTTCAATTTCTTTCTTATGTACAGTTAGTTCATTTGGTTTCTTTTTGTTATATACAGTTTAATTAAAATTGATTTCATATTTGCTTGAAAATTAAGTATATATGGAATAAACAAATGTCAGATTTTTTAAAAAACAAATTAGTAGTTCTTTTGGGGTAGCTCCGCAACAAGGATTTAAAAATGGTACGGTAGCTCACAAACTTCATAAATTTGGCGAGCACTGTTTTAGATGAAGAATAAATAAAAAAATTTTTTTTCAAAAGAGTTGTTTCTTTTTCTTATAAATGACTGAAAAGAAGAAAAAGTTTTATATTTTGTCGAAAACTTGTCTGTGTATGAATGCTTATAACAGAATTTCCGTTCTGTTTTTTTCATCTGAGGAGGAAATATAAATGTCCACTTTTAAAAATTGCCCCACTTGGATGTTTAACGTCAAATAGAAAGATAACAGAAAAAAAAAAGGTTCAAGCAAAGTCACAAAACTAAGAAAGTATCTTTTAAAGAAATCTGGAAGGTTAACTACTATATACACTTTATAAATAATTTGTGAAACATAAATCTGATTACAAAATTTTTCTTTGTTTCAGCCAATTGACATTTCAAACATAAACATTAAAGAAGGCATAAAAGTAATTATTAAATGAGTTTTCGAAATCTTTTATTGTAATATTATGTAATCTTCAAAATACATTGAGTTCGACCTTGCTATTCAAGGTAACACAAGCTCACATTACTTCGAATAGTCAAGGCTCTTTTGTATTAAAAACTATCAATTTAAATACATTTTTTGTAGCATGCTTTGACAAATGAACATTCATTTAAGGCTCATGCAAAGTAAAATAGTATTTCATGGAATCTTTCTCACGAAACGTGAGGGCCAAAGAAACATTTTAGCCAGAGACCTTGACTCGGTATATCTTGTAGACTTTCCTTAGTTTCGCTTAGCTGCCTGTTCGGTCAATGAAACAGTAAGTGAACATGACAATGAAAATATTTTTTTGAAAATTGGTCGCAATCATTTCTCTCAATTACCAGAACTACTTTCCTAGCGGAAGAAAAGAAACAATGTCGGACTTCTCCGTTAAGAGAAAACTAATAACGCAATAACAGCAAAGGAATTCGGCCCAAGTGGCGAAAGAGGTCAAGTGATCGTGTTATCAAGACAAGACATTTGTTTGCTCAGGGTTTATTGAAGGGAGTGGCTTCTGTCCAATTCTTAATTAACGCCTGTCTTCCGTTTTTTTTCATTGCGGCCTTTTGAATTTTTATTGACCTCTAATATCATGTTGATGTTTCTAGTAGTTACCTGATTGAAAACGATTAAACCATTGATATTCCCGCGGGACATGAGTGGCTTGTCCATCTTAGGATAATCATTTTTGATGAATGAAAGATAACGTGAGTTTCATGTTTCAAGTTCAAAGAAAGAAATAGGAAAGTTTTGTCACACACACACGGAGATGAAGAGCTAACTGTTTTGATTCTTGCAGTCTATTTATTACATTATTTCTGTTTAGTATTTGTTCAAAAGCGAAATATGTCGGAATTTTTTGTACTCAATGGCTTAACACAACTAATGTAGCGCCATGATGTTGTTCTAAAAATAAGGTTTATGTGGCTGAAATACAATTATTGACTTTTTAAAGAAAGTTATATTTTGTATTACCATATTTCTTCGAATCTGAGCCATCATCGATTTTAAGCCGCACCCCAAATCCTCAAGACGTTTTAATGAAAAATAGTGCAAAGGTTAGCATATCCGATAGGGGGTCAATATCCGATATTTTCTGAATTAAAAAAATTAAGATGAGAACTAATATAAGAAGTGAATAATTACTTTATTTGCTGTATTAAAACTTTTAAATACATGCGTGCCCCTGTAATTGCTCTCTAACCGTCGGTATCGTGTTCAATTTCCCGCAACCAACGAATTTTTCCGCCTTCGATTCTAAGTCACACCCGATTTTCAGTTACATTAACGTAATAAGTAGTGCGGCTTATATTCGAATAAATACGGTGTTTTTTTTATGGTGTAGTGGGAATTAAAAAAAGGGATTCAGCTAAAATGAAAAGAATATTTATTGTGTTTAATTAACTATTTACGTATTATTAGTATTTATCCCGGAAAAATATGACGTGATTTCTACTATGTATATTCGAAACTAGCTAATAGATATATACTGAAAATGTTTACTGTTAATTAATTTTGAATTTTTGCTTAGGTTTAGGAAATGTAAATGGAGTTCAAAATAACTTATAAAAAGATTGAAATGCCATTATTTTACATGACGTGGAAAAACATTGCATATAATTAAATCATAGAAAAGTAAAGATATGAAAATTGAATATAAGATGAATATGAAAAACAAATCGAATTATTATAATACAATGAAAGGATACTTCAGACAGAGAAACTAGCTATTTGGTGTTGTCTGGGCCCAGAATTACTTTCACGTCTGTTTGCAACTAGCTATTGACAAAATTTCTATGGGGTTTGCAACAACAGAGGCGAAATTTTTAAACTTGCCTGTAGATGCAAAAAATCTAATCCGGCCTATAATGTAGGCACCACGTGACACATCGTAATTTTAAAAAAATGGTCAAACAACGAGAACGACATTTGAGTTGTGTGTGTGTGTGGTATTTCACTCTCCTAACTTCTTCACCAAACCGCGTATGGGCTTTGAGGCTCAAATCTGTTTATTATTATTCCTGTGATTTGACTAGAATATTTCCAGTTGCGATAACAATCATTAGATTACAATTGCTTCAGGCATTTTAGAAGATATAAGTAGAAGTTGAAAAAAGGGGTTTAACAATTCATGAGAGTGCCCGTAGCACATTTACCCTTTTATATCAAAAGGTAATGTCTGGAAGAATTTTAACAAGAAAAAAAAATGCATTTTCCCCTTTAAAAACTCTTAATCTTTCCCTTATCCTCCTTGCTTTTGAAATCTTTTAAAGTGTTTTGTTTTTCTCATTTTTATAAAATATTACGTGGTATTTGGTGTTGTGTAATTCTAGAAAAATGTCTTGTTCAAAAAAATGTAAGAAATTTCGTTTCACCAATCATAGTTATCGTAAGTAATTTTAATAAAACTTATGTGTATGAGTTTTAATTTTTTTTCTCAACTCGATAAACTGTTTTTTGACTTCAAAAAAAAAAAAAAGAATATAAACGCTTATTAATTTTTTTAAGTGTTAGTATTTCAAAAGAAGAAAGAGGAAAGTTAGTTATCTTTTAGATTAAATAATTTCAATAAATTGCTTGAATCTTTTACATTAATTGTAGAAATGACCAATGATTTGACAGCTTGTTAACAGTATTACTACCTAACTAATTTAACTAAGTCGCTAGATCCCGAAGAAAAGTTCGTAATAGGAAAAGTTCGTTAAATAGAGATTTACATTTTAATATACTTCAGAAACCACATAAAAATTTAATTCATAAACACTGCATATTATTTGAAGAAGTAATTATTCATGCATTTTTTTTTTTTTGAAAATTAATATTTATTTGTGTGATATATCTCTCACATCTAAAAGAAATTTGCAAGGAAAACAAAGGGGGGAGGGACATTTTGCAAGAATATTCTGTTTTTCAACTTAAAAAAAATGATTTTATGTTAAAATTAATGATTTTTTTAAAGTAATTTCTTTTTAAACCTAAAAATAATTTTAAACATACATTACTTTATAATGAGTTATTTTAAGTATGCATTAAATCATACGTCCTTACATTTAATTACTGATAAAATCTATTAATTTTATTTGATTTTTTGAAAAATTACGGCAATTTCATTGCTGTAAGGGAGTTAGGCACCTGGTAAATCAGTTTAGATTCATTTATCAGCATAAAATGTGTTAAAATTGAAAAATGCCCAAAAATATTTTAAAAATAGGGAGGGAAAAAAACGAATCACATTAGAAAAAGTTCGTTAATTGGAGCTGTTTGGAAAGGTATTTTACGAAGAAAATAGTAATATGTTCTTTCCTGGAAAAAGTTCGCAAAATAGAGGTTCGGTATATAGAGGTTCGACTGTGTTTATATTAATATGAAAGAAAATGATATCTTGTGGACCAATATAATTCTGTGTATAAAATGGAATATTTTTATTGAAGTATTCAAGATTGCGTTTATTGTTTTATCTAAGCTTTTGAAAAACAGAGAACCGTAATTCAAACTTTTGTCCTGTGCTTCCTCTAATATTGTAAATATTTTTTTTTAACAAGTATTACCGTTTTAAGAACTAGTTTCTCTTTATAATTTATTTTTGTTGTGATCTCAATATGCGGAATTAATTTTATATCTTTTTTTAAAATGTCCATCTTTTAAGTAGAGTGAAAGTGAAAAATGATCTTTAAATAATAATATTATGTTTAAAATAATACAAAAGCGGACTTTTTTTTCGCATGACCCACTAAAATTAAATGTGTAGGAGATGAATAATGTACAAAATTTACATATTTTCCTTGTTAATTCTGGATTAACTGGAAATGTGAAGATGGAACTTAAAAGAAATAATTACAAAGCTTTTTTTTTATTACTTATAAATGTATCCTAAATGAGGAATGTGTGTGTGTGTGTGTGTATAATTATAACTATAAAAACTTCCCGGTTTGCGTCTTTACAATAGTATATCCGATTTTTTTAAAATGCTTTTTTTTAATTAAATGCGGAAGTTACGAGTTCTTGTAATTTAAAAAAAAGCTTTGAACCAACTCAAATAATTACAATTAAATGACTTCCGGCTTTCCTTTTTTTGTACAACTTTGATTATTGTCAAACGGCTGTGTCTGAAATGAGAATTCCATACTTAAAAGAAACTTCACGTAGGTAAGCTTGGGGAAGGTTGTTTTTATTTCAAATTTAACGAAATTTATTTCGATTTTTTAGTTTTTGTGTTTTATTTAAACGATATGAAAATACTAAATTGAAGAGTTTTTCGTGGAATTAAATATTTTCTGAGTATTTACAACGGAAAGTTTAAGTAAATAATGGTTTAATGTATTGTGGATAAAATTGTATTGTGTTCAAAATAATTTTTGTGTATATGTATTAATTTATGTTACTTGAAATTTTATTTTAATTTCTCTCTCTCTACTTGTGTAGTCTTTATAACCATTAATAAATCTAATAATTTGTACTTGTAGTTTATAGGAATAGCTATTTTGTTTTTGTATTGTTCTGTGTAAGTTCTTTGCAACCAAAAAACGACTTTATGTAGTTTTTTTTTTACATTGATTTTTATGCTTTAAAAACTCAGTATTCTTAATACATGACAGAATATAAAAAATTTATTTTGATGGTTGTCCATGAATTTCTGAGACAGTATCTATTACATTTAGTTGTTTGATTTCTTTATAACTGTTGATTATGCTAGCGATAATTTTAGGGGTACTACATATTAAATTATTGACTTTAATTTCATTTTAATTACTCTATAAGCCCTTCGCCATCAGTACTTATTTATACGGTTACTGTGTAAGCACATATTTTCCGATGTCTAGAGATACAGCGAAGTTTACAGCTTATCTATTATATAGTTGGCCTTTTTATATTTTTATACCTACAATTTTTTTTATTGTGTTTTTAAATTTAATAAGCTATTTTTTAAAGCTATGCATGCAAAGTATGCCAATTGTTTTTCAACTGTTGCAAAAGAATTCATAATCTAGAAGGAATTGTTTCTTTTGAAATTCAATCAAAAAGTTTAAAAGAATTTGAGAATTTGAAAGGAGATAGATATAATACCAGTAAAAATAAAAGAAAAAAAAAGTTCAGTATATATAATTAAAAAAAAAATCGAATAAGACAAATTCTAAATTTTGAATTAAGTCTCATACAGAGCATTCTTAGTGTTATTAATTAAAAAACACATGTATCTACATTTATTTCTTGGCTATATAATTATGACATGCTTTCTTTTACCCTTGAGTGAGTTGAGAGATTTGGGGTTGTTTTTTATTGGCATTTTAAAAGTATTTTTGGTAAATTTTCCAATTAAACTATTTTCTTTTTCTTAACGGGATTCGCGGATTCGTGTCACTGAATCTAAAGCAGAAAAAAATCTGCATTAAAAGCTCAAGAAAGGAAATAGAAGTCTGTTTGAGTTGGGGTTGACGTTTTCCCTAATGCTTTTTATACCCTTTCTGTGTAAGCGATCTGAACAGGAAACTCGTGTCATTTTATCTCTATTCATCGAGTCTTCAACAATCTCACTAAACACAAATCACTTGAGTGAAACAAAAGACCGTAACCTTTCCTTTATTCCTGGCTGATTGTCCTCCAAATCCAAAAATGTTTTTCTTATTTTTAATTCTGTTTACAGTCAGAATCTGGACATCAGTTAATTGTTTTTGTCTTTGCTGTATATTTACTTGTTCGGTTTTCGTAACTAACTGTTTCTGACAGTCAACATTGAGTAATAGAGGAAGACAGCTTAGTATAAAAGTTGATTAAATAATTATTCACAGTCAAAGTAGCTTTACGAACCGTACTATTTAATTAGTTTTGTTGATGGGATTGTCCACTATTATTCTTTTACCCACTGTGGCTAACGAAGTGGAACTTAAAGGACATCTAGCAATTTGTAATCAGATGGAAGTATAAATAGATTTAGTTGAGAATAAAATAAAAGAACGGTGATCAATGGAGATCAGTGTTCTACTTTTTTATGTGTAAGCTAATAATGTTTTTTTCGTTTCATTCAGTGGCGTAACGGAGAATATTAGGGCCCTCCTGCAAAGTAAGGTTGTGGGCCTCAAGCCTGATTTTGCAAAGGATTGCAAAACCATAATAATTGGTCCCCGCCCCCGCGATGCGGGGATGTACGTTACGCCTCTGGTTTCATTATTTATTAAAGCAGATTAACATTTACACCAGTACGTTTATTGTCTCTAGTATTCACATATGCTGAAGGCTGTTCGCCAAGACATTTTGAGGTGACCGCCTGAAGATAATTATGAAGCAGTAAATAATTATGTACCGAAATATCCAAGATTAGCTGACAGTACTCTGACTAAGTCTTCTACTGGCTATAATTACAAGAATTAACACTAGATAAAAAAAATTTAATGTATTTTGAATCGTTTGATATCAAATACATCATTTTATATTATATTTTTGGCTATTATTATTATATTTGTATCTTGCGTTTTGCTTTAAACGTGGTCTTACAAATGTTTTTTACTGTAGTTATGTAGGTAAGTACATATTCCGTATTTATTATTAAGTTATAATAAAGATTATAGACCTTTTTTCATAGTTCACCACACCTACGCCACTGGGTGGAACGCAACACGGTGAAAAAATTAGAAGTAGCCCGCACCCTGGAAAAATCTGCTCACCCCTGCCATAGACAGATTTTTATTTCTAGCTTAAAAATTGCATCTCAGTGCTTTATATATACGTAGACAAAGCTTTTTTTAAGTATATCCTCCCCATGAAAGTAGTCTATGTACCCCTCTGCATGCAACATTACAATGCGTACATCATACAACATTCGTTTTTACAGTTGATTCATCCTACTTTTTAATATCAGAGTATGTTGTAAAATTTAAGTTTTATAAAGAATTTCGTGCGTTACTTTATTCGTGAGTTTGCTTATTGTACGTGAAAAGTAATATTTTTGTGGTTAAAATGTTTAAAGAATTTGATAAACATTCAGTTGAATATACAAGGGTAGGGTTTGGGGGTTCAAAACCCTCCCGCAGATGAACAGATTTTTAGTATAGAGATTATGTCTCTGTGCTTTCATCAATAACCCTTCCCATGAAAATAGTCCGTGTACGCCTTGGCTGATTGATCTATAATATGAAGCAAATAGATCTTTCAAAAAATGTTCGATACTTGTACGTAATAAAATTCCTATTGTGAGTTTCTCCTTACTTGTAGTTCTGATGTGTTTTTGTAAGCTGTCAAATCTAAATTTGACCTATAACAGCTATTTTAGAATAACTCAAATTAAAAATATGGAACAGATAATAGAAAATGACTTAACTGTAATACTGGAGAATCTCAGTGAGATTGATAGCAATGACGTACACAAGGGCGAGTTTGGGGGTTCAAACCGTTCCATACTCCAAGAGATTTTTTTAATTTTTAGCATAAAGTTACACCTCGACAATTTCGTCTACTTGTTTTTTGAAATGTAAACCCCTCCTATAAAAGTACTCTGTGTATGCCACTGATTGATAGGTTTCAAAATCAGTGGCGTAACGGAGAACATTTGAGCCCCTTCCCCCTGAAAAAGTCAGGTTTGGGGCCCCAAGCCGGATCTTACACATTGTGCGTGCTAGAATCGTGCCCTTCCTCGCGATGCTGTGGTGTACGTTATTCCACTGTTCAAAATGTCGATATAAATTTAGATTAAACTATCGCATCAAATGTCAAAATTTTTATCCTATTCTTTTTAGGGGAAGAAAGGACCGCGTGGTCCGTTTTTTCTTTCTTTTTTGCGAAAAAATAATTTAGTCGGATCATTTCTTCAGTCCTTACTTCACTGATTCATTGTCTTTGAGCGTTTATTTTCAAAACACAATTAAATCCTTCCAGTTCCTTGGTCGATTGCTTAGTCATTATTTTGTTTTGCCAGCAGGATATGGGTGTTAATAAATCACATATTACACTCGCCAATTTCATCCCCCCCTCAGATATCTAGTCATGAAGATTTCAAAACAAAATAAGAATAATGCCATAGAGATTCTGTTTACAAACATGAAAACTAAATAATTTTGCCTATCTATGCAAATGTTTGATTTTCACTCATTGTTTTCTCCTGTGTATTGTAATCATTCTTTTTCTTTTCTTCTCTTTCTCCGTTTGATTCATTGCTTCCTTCCGTCTCTAAAAATTGGTTTCATGTTAATAAAAAATTACTCTGTAGATGTAAACTTTTGTCTTAATGAGAAACGCGACATTGACAGGAACTGTGAAGCATACGATTGCCTCATGATTTAGCTGTTTTTATTAACTTAACGTTACCTTTCACGCCAGGCTTTTGTTGATATGAACTTAGTGTGACTCATTTTGGTGTTTTTTTAGACATTTTTAAGTATTGGTAAATGTTTCGAATCTGAAAAATTTCGTTGAGTCATCGTAAGAAGTATGGCAAGACAAATTTAGTAATTCAAGAAATTATCCAAGCACTAAAAAATAAATCGGTTTATTTTTGTTAAAGATTTACAGTGATGAATAAAAATCTCTGTTTATAAAAGAGATAATCAGGTCCCCCCACTTTTTATTTTATTTTCAGGCAATTTTTGAACTGTTAGGTAAGGTATGTGGTTTCCTTATCTACTAATGGATTGTGTACAAACATTTCTTAGATATATACGTACATGTTTTGAATATTGTGATTCAGCGTTTGCTATCTGGGAAGTCAATTTAAGCAGTTGCTCAATGCGATGAAATCATCGCTTGAATTTAACTGTTTCGTTGTCCGAAATGTCTGTGGATTATAAATTTGAAATGATGTCATCATTATATCATAGGCGGATTTAAATCAAGGACATTGGAACTCTTGTTTTTAAACCAACCCCAAATGGAATAAGAAACATTATTTAAAAATACATATAATATTTTATAGTTTTATATATAATATATAGTTTTATATTTATAAAACTGTATCAAATGGTGACTTTTGTTCTTTCCAAAAATGTTTTTAGTTCGCTCTTAGTGTTATGTTCAAAATTTATCTTTTTCTTTTGTGTAGAAATATACTTTATTTATTATCGCAAATTTTCATATGTTTAACTTACATTAGATCAGTTATTCTTTTCTATTTTTGTCCTAATCACTTCTCTATTGTTACGAAAAGTTTTATGTACTTTCAAAGTGAGTTTCTTTTTATGCTTATTCTTCCCAAAGTTTTGTGTTATCAGTTTGTAAATAAATAATTTACTTATTTATTTATATTTTTATCATATATTAAAATCTATGGTGAAAAATATTTTAACTGAGACAAAATTGTTAATTGAGTCAAATTACTTTCCGTATTTTTTGACTAAATGCTTTCTTTATTAGAAGATCTTTAAATCAAATCCTATGATTGATCATTTTTGGTGATGGTTACTAATTTTTCTGATTTATCTCAAAATCTTTGAGGATGCTTCAGAAATGCAATTTGAAAAGATTATATTCAAAGTTATTTTTTAAAAAATCAACGAAGCTCAATGAGAAAAACACTGATTTATTTTCCTAACTGTTTCTCTTAGGACATTTATTTTTTTGTCAATTTTTATTTATTTTGTAGTTTTATGCGCGTAAATGCTATTTTCTTGATACTTTACGATAGGCCTTTTTTTTTTTTAAATATGCTATAAGAGGCATACATTAATGTTAATAATTACGTTTGACACTAGAAGGCTATTACCTCGTATTATTATTTCAATATCAACGAATATTTTTGCCTACTTTTTATTTTTAAGGTGTAATCAAGTGAATTTTTTAGTGCTGCATACTCACAATATAAGCGTAAGCGCAGCTTTTGAGTTCTCTCCACTGATGAAAAAGATTTGAATATTTGATTTATGCTTGAATAAAAATATTGATGGCATTGATTTCGAAATTTGACTCGTTTTATGAAAAAAAGTGAAATTTTTCTGTTGTGTAAAAAATTAAGATTTCTCTTTCTTTAAGGTTTATGTGTATCCCATTGCATTAAGTAAGAGTAATATGAAATAATATTTTAACGACTTAAAAAACATTAATAATTGGCTTGTTTGACATCATTTTTTAAAAAAGGTGATTTGCAATATAATTTTTTATATTTTTTTTTTGCTTATTAATAATAATTTAATGAGTTTGCGAGTCATTTGTTACTGCAACCATGCTGTAATCTCTTTCTCCCCCCTCCCCCCCCATGCTAAGCAGAAATAGTGCAAGTGTAAAATATTTTTTCTTTCATTAAGTTAAAATTAACTCAAATGCATGGTAACTCCTACTGTTAAAAAAGTAAAGTAGGCTAGTTAAAAGCTAAATATTCCGGTTTATATAAGGTCAGAAATAGTCACCATACTTCACTATTATTATGTTTGAATTTTCTATTAGCTTTGTTTTTATATTTTTCGTCGCAAGCCAATTTTCCTTGACGAACCCGAACTAAAATATGCGCAGACTGTTCATTTCACCGGTTATGTATTTGGGACAAGACTACTTATTTTTATGAAGAAGAGCCTTAACGATTTGGTACTCTAACGCAAATAGAGCATAATAAAACTCAGGTGAATTGCCGTTCTTTAAAATCTTTCTAGTTAATGAAAAAGCGAAGGTTTTCAAGAAGACACTGTTTCTAAATTTCAAAAGTATAGAAAAAGTAATTTTGGAGTTAATCCCTCTATCACTACACTTTTCTGTCTTGCTTTGTTAAGTTTTTTATGCGTTTGGAACTGTACATTTTTCCGTATAACTGGAAACTGTTATAAGTGTTTTCATTATACATTTATATAAAGTTTTTCATTATCTCTACAGAAATGATCATTAAAGATAAAATAATCATGCAGATAATGTAAATGTAAAAAGATGGATGCTGCAGTATTATAAACAATACTGACTCTGAGGACAGCTTTTAATTTTATATAATAAGTGGGATTTAACAAATTTTATGGCTAGCCAACTTCTTCCTTTCTGGGTATAAAATTGAGCGAAATTATATTGAAAATAATGGATAAAAGCCTTAATCCGTTATAAGAAAAAGGTAACTTACTTAAACATGCATTCAAATTATTGCCAGATTCAAAATCCAAACACAGATTCAAAGCCATAATAATATTATTGGCCGAATTGTGTGTGTGTGTGTGTGCACCATAGCAATAAATGTAACATTTTTACTACAATAATTATAAACTAAGTATAATAAGTTAAATACTAAAACTATGAGTAACATTAAGAATATTTTTTTATTTGTCAACACCAGGGGTTGACAACCATTTAGATGTGGCGTGCCAAACTAATCTACCAATATGGGGCTCAGTGTGTCACACTGTTGTACATTTTTGAAACAACTTAATTTTTGCAATAATGCATGCAAAGTTAGGGAATAGATGTCAATAATATACGTTTATAGTTTTATTATATGTTTAATTTTGCATCATTTAAAGGTATTTCTGAACATAAAAATAAACAGCATTAAATATATAACTTTCTTCAAAAAAATTTTTAAAAAATTAAAATTGTACATATATATTGTACAATTTTAAGCATATTTATTAAAATAAGAAATATGCAACATAAAAAATATATATAAGTATTTCCCTTCATTATAATTAAATAAAAAGTTAAATAAAAATTTTAATATGAAGTGCTTGCACCGCTCTACTTTCAGATCTCAAAATCAGGGTTATAATTTGTGACTTTCAACTTGATATACAATTCTGAGTATTCAGTTGTTAAATAATTTCTTTGCGGACTCGAAATGGTTTTTCGTATAAGAAAAGATTTGTTCACATAGACTGGTATATAGAACCAAAAGTGGAAAGCAGAGTACACATTCAATTTTCTCTCGTCAAAAAATTAAATCTCCCCAGCAATGACATTCAATAATTTACAAAATAGCTGTAAGTTTACCTTCCAGATTTTTTCGTAATTCCTCAAATGTCCAAAATTCTGAAGATGTTGGTTCAATAAACTCCATTACAAATTTATCAACTTCCACCCACTCAAAAAATTGACAAATTTGTTCAGTAGTGCAGAATGCCACCGAGAATTGTACCGTGTGTCACAGGTTGCTGGTTGGATTATCTACACTATAAGACTAAGGTTAAAAATAAAAATTATTGGAATATTAGAGAGCTGTTGTTACGGTCATCTATGAATTAAATATGTAGTAATTATCTGCAGGTAATGGAAATTCATATGGAAATACAAATGTTTACTATATGTTCTTCAATAATAGTGGAGGGTGTAGCAACCACTGTCTCAGCCGTATCTATGATATGGGGCCCCAATATGTCTGAAAGGGACTCCAAAAAAAGGCTCATAAGGAATTTCGATACAGGGCCCACTGAGGACTTGCTCGACAGTGATTTTACAATTTAGAATTTCCTTATACAAATAACTATTAATAAAATCTATTTAGGTATTTTCAATCTATAAAGTATTTAAGAATAAGTATTCTGAATATTTGAAATTAGAATATGCTACGTTGTATTATAATTTATGTATGTTATAGTCTGAAAACTTCTTACCAACAAAATTTTGCATTGGTTTAGTGGCTATTTTCTTGACATTTAATATTACTTTATTGCGAATATCGTTTGCTAAGGTTATTGTAGGGTTGTGATGTGTGCCTTCAAGCATTCTCTAATCATCTTAAGTTCAAAAATGCGTAATCCAAGAAACATTTAAAGTTTTTTTCCCTCTCTTGTGTTGTAGGAGTGAATGTTATAGTAGAGTGACTAAAGCTACTCGTGTTGAAATGTTACGGTCATGTTGTCAAGAATAAAATTGAAAGGAGGGCACTTTCGTCATCAAAAATACATTTAAGATGCCTGATGCGTGTCCATGGCGTTACGCGTCAACAAGTTTTTATACAGATAAGGTTTTTCTTTTTTCGACAGGATATAAAAATAATGGAATTGTGTAATTTCACATTCATTTATTATCGCTTTGATCTGGTATCGTTTTGGAACACTGTTATTTGGACCAATACTGTAGCTGTCTATGAAGTATTCTTCAATTCATATGTTTTGTTGCTTGTATCTTATTTCCAAAACAGTTTTTATTTTTTGTAAGAATGCCACAATACGTAATTGTTCCCGGCACGAGTGGCAACGTTCGAACAGTAAGTTGTAACCTCGTGGAACAAGATTGAAGGTGTGCGCCAAGCTAATTATTAAAGAATGCCTTATTACTGTGATCTAATCAAATGTTTATTTGACGACAACATTCAAAAGATCATTGGATAGAGAAAAAAATTAGTTACAAGTGTTCGTTTGATACAGCCAGCTAGTTCTATTTCATATTGGTGTCTCCATAGGGGTCCGCTCCTTGCTTCTTTTTTCAGTCACCCGTTGGGTACCGCCTCAGGAATCTCTCGTCGGTATGGATCCGGAGGCTCATGCCTTGTGCTTGCTTCCTATATCCGTCCCTAACGTCTCGCAGGTCAATCGTCGGAGTCGATCGGGGTCCTCCCCTTCTTCCATCGTCCACAGGCTTCTCTTTTGAGAATCTCTCGTTGGAGTCTGTCCGGAGTCTTTCTCCCTCTTTTCCGAAGTCCACTGTTTTAAACTCTAGAGGCGGGTTCACTCCACGCCCCTCATCAATCCCCATTGGCCGGCCTCAGGGTTTTGCACCCGGCACCAACGGTCTTGCACGTCATCCATTTGTGCAGAGATAACAAAAGTCCGGTCCCTCTCAAAGGTTCCCTGCGACAAGGGCCCGGCTGACATCTAGCACTTCAAACACCTCGCCGCCGCCTGCAGAGGCGCCAGCATTCAAGACGTACAATCACTGCCCATGAATGGAAAATAATGCAGCGATGCCCGGCCCATAGTGTCCGCCAGTCACACCGTCGCCGACGGTCCAGCTGTCTGATACAACACAATACCACCAAAGCCACGTGTTCCCCGGCTGTGGATACGTTTATGAATAGAGGCGCTTTCTCCATTGTGACGACGTCACAAAGTGTTATTTTATTTGGAATTTTTTTATTAATTTTATCTATTATATGAAATAAATAAATTAATATTTTAAATAATAAATAATTAAATATATTTAGTAAATCATTGAATGTTTAATTATTTATTAGTTACATTTTGATTTTTTTTATTGCCTTTACTGATGGTAGTCTTAAAATCTGTGTTTTCTCTGCTAGCTTCTTTTCTATTAGTATATGTTGATGATGAAATAAAGGTTTTAGAAAATGTACGAGAGAGAGAGAGAGAGAAACTTGGCTATGTATTTTGTGTTAAACAATCTACTAAACTATCGAATTAATTGGAAAGAAAGGCGTTGATTTTCTTATGTTTCTCTAACGTATTTTGTGTGCAATTTTTTTTTTTACTATTTTTCGGAACTCAGTATCTGATTGAGAAAAGAAGCACATATCATGTTTTATATTGCTTAATATTGAGCATGGTACCGCAATTTTTTCAACTTTTCTTTGCTATCAAGTTAAAAAAAGATGAGTTCTTAATTAGGTTTCATGTCACTTCTTGTTGAAATAGCCCTCTTGTTGCTTCAAAGAGCGACATAAATTAAATTCAAATCAAATCAAATGACACTTTTTATACGAAATATTTACGGCATTTGCTTATAATTTCATATACATGTAATCAGTTTAATTTGGGCAATTCAAAAGATTTGTTTTCTGTCTTTCTTTGCTGAATACCTTTTTATTAATCAGTTGTTTTGTTGATTCTTATTATATAATTTCCATTTGTTTAACATTTCATATGTTATCCATTTTCATTATTCGGTATGTCAACGCGTAAATTTTCGAGTGGACCACCAAATGTACAATCTTTCTGTGCCTTAAAAATTATGAAATATGCTTTTATGTAAGTATATCTCTCACACACACAAGAAATAAATCACTTGGAGCTACCGATGCTTAAAATGTTTTGGTATTACTCTATGACTTGAATGCAATGAGCATGAACATTTTATATAAAGAAAATCCATCTTATTTAGATTCTTAAGTTAGAAAACTATCTATGCATGAAGTGCGCCAAGACTCGCCAATTAATCGGGGTTACGAGCAATCTTTTACAGAAGTTCTGGTCAATTGACGTTCTTCAGTTCATTCTATTTGACGTGAAGAGCTTCAGTCTCTATTTGACACTTGAAATTCTAAAATGTGTGGGATTTTAAAAAAGCTGTCTAGCTTAGATTTTCATAGCTTCTTTTCAGAGTTTTTCCTCTCAGTTTGTTATGATATCAGCCATCTAATTTAATTTTTCTACGTTAAGTTAACGAGAGCGGGAAAATTTATGATTTCAAGTGATTGATTGATAAGTTAAAGAGATAAGATTCTGAAGAATAAATACCACCACGCAACTCATGGACAGTTGGGAGCATGTTTGTGAATGATAATAGAAGTAGGTGCCGTTTTTGTACAGTTCTGTTTACTCACCAAAAAAGGTAAGTCAGATAATAAAATGCTTAAGGCGTAAAACTTTGTGTTTTCATCCGTAAATCTCCGAGATAGTGGAAAATCGTTTTGCATTGTTTCTCCATTACATTTACACGAGCAATAAACGATTCATTTGTTTTGTAAGTTGCTTTGAGGCTTCCTGTTTCGTCAACAGTCAAAATAGGATTCGTGTCTGTATGAAGTAAGACATTGTTATGTGACAGTGCGCTGAGTTGTATTTCTAAATTAATTAAGTTTATTGTTTATACAAGCATAAATCCTAAATTCTGATTCATTATCAAAGGTTTTTCTGTTAAATGTGAATTTTTTCCCCTCAGTCCAAAGAGATGGCTCCCAGTAAGAGAAAATATATATTTAAAATTGTGCTTCGGTTATTATATATCAGTTGTTGTTTTTTTTAATTTAACTAATTATTGGATTAAAGTATTTGCTAAATTTTTTAATTAATCCATAATTTTTACATCCTTTGAAAATCCATGCGTTTCTTTTTTTAAAAAACTAATTAAGAATTTTTTTTTGAGAAAAATTAGTTATTTTCCTGTTTCTAAAATAAGGTGCTAATAAGGATAAAATTTAGCTCTAATCATTATTATTATCCGAAATTACTGTAAATATAACTTAAAGCAATGCAATACAGGAGGATAAAGTAAAATAACCACGGTTATAAATTCGTTTATAATTTATAAAACTCTTAGGTTAAGGTTGCAGGTTTAAACAAAGTATTAAGGCACCAAACTTTCCTTTTACTTGCTGTATTACTTGGCTAAAATAAAATTTAAAACAGAAAATCCTGTCAGAAATGGTGTTAAAAAAAGTTTTTTAGTAAAATAAATTAAAAAATCTAAATTACCAATATATATGTACACATTAGTGCTCGAAAGTTAAGGAACAAATAGATTTTTATGGGGTTTTCAAGAACTTCTGAGCCGTTTTTAATAAAAATTGATAAACACAAAAAGAAAACGATTTTCTTAATTACTCAATCAAAATCGATTTCTCTTTCGTTTTATACTAAGAAAAATGATCAGACAGGTACTTCAAACACTATGTGATTTTAGTTTTGTTAATGTTTCTGGAGGCTTACGATTATTTTTGAAGCTTGCAAACAATGGCACAAAGACAGCGTCTGGATGATAGATTACTATGGGGAGCAGCTAGGAGATTGAAGGCAGGCTAATTCAAAGCGGAGATAGCAAAATGGCTCAATGTGTCCCGAAATGTAGTTACGAAATTATGAAACCAGTTCCAGGAAACCAGTGCAATATCCTGAAGACCAGTTACCTAGAGCTACCACAAGCAAGGAATACCGCATCTTTAACTACTAGATCCAATTGGGGATGTAAGCTAGTCCATTCGCAAGTAAGCTCTCGCTGCTTCCGGTAACTCAGTTTCGAATTTTAATTTTTACTAAAAGCTTAATGAGACAGGGCTTTATGCCCTGCCAGTAGACCAGTGATTTGCATCTCACTCTCTCCAAGTCACAGAAGGATCACCTGACATGATGCAGGATTCACCCTTGGATATAGTCTCTGGGTCTGTGTTCTCTTCACTGATGAGTCCAGATTCAGCCTGAACACTGATTCTCATTCTGGTTTTGGTTCTTGGGAACTGCATGTTTTTCTCGGAGACGCCTTGGTTGCTCTGAGGTATTGAAATGAAATCTTAGAGCTCTTTGTGAAGCTTTTAAGAGAGGCTGTTGGCACCGTTCATTTTTATGGATAACGTTAGTGCATAATAGGGCTTGGCTTGCCGACGAATACCTCGACACTGAGGATATTCAAAGGATGGACAGGCTAGCCAAATCTCCAGACCTGAATCCCAGAAAGTATTCTGGAATACTCTTGGCAGAGCAATCACAACTCGTCAACCCCTTTCCAGAGCACTCCTTTAGCTAAAAAGTGCCTAGTGGGAATTTTTGTCACAAGACCTCATAAATAGCCCAGTAAATAGCATAAAAGTTAGTTCTGAGAGCTGTATTGCTTTCTGGAACGATGGTACCCATATTGAACCCTCCACAGCGATCACATTTTAATGAGTATAGATCATGATCACGAACCATTAATTTGTTATCTTTTTATTAATACTTTTAAGTATTTTCGTGACTAATTTCGCTTGAGTTATATATATAATTCAGTAGTTTTTTCAAAAAGTCCGCTAAAATATTGCGATTTCTTAACTTTTTTTAGATTAGCTTACTTTGTATATAAGCTAGGAGCTATACATTTATTGATAGGTATTTTTTCTTTTTCTTGGATTATTATAATTTTTAATTAAATGGTTTAGTTTGCTTCGCTTAGCTAAAATTGCTTTTACGTAAAGTATTTTATTCAGATCTTTGAATAATTAGAATAATTTTGATTAATTAGCAATTAAAGTATGATTGGTGAACAAAATTTAGCCATAATTTTATTTTTTTTCTTTAGCACCAATTTTGTGTCTTCATTTTTTCTTCCGTTTCTTCATTTTTGGTCATCACTGAATTTTATATCGACTTTAAATTAAGAAATTAAAAAGAAAAAAAAATGCGAAGTCCTTTATGTTTGAAAATGTTAAGCGTTATACTTTCTTCGATATTCTTAGAAATATGTTCCTTTCATAATACAGATTTAGTTTAAAATAATGTATATTTTAATTTTGTGCTGTTTTTACTTTGTTACTCTCAACTCAGAAGATGTTAAGCTGAAAAAACGTGTGAATGTATGAACAAAAACACCATTCTAGCTCTCCATTAGCTTTTTTAAAACTAAGATTGAAGAACACGGATGTGTGCAGTACACTTTATCGAGAACATGTGCAGCCTCGTAGGAAGTTTGAATGTTCTTATTGTAAATAACTCATCATTTCATGTTCGTGTAGGTGGTAGTTGGTTTATGAAAGTTTCTCTCCTACACTCTTTTCATACATTTATTTCTGTCGTTGCGTTTATCTTGAAGCATAGCTTTTTTCCCATTAGAAAACTTCAAGTTGTCAAAAACACCTTTAAAATCCTGTGTTGGAAATAACACATTCATCATTCTAAATACGCTCTCAATGTCAGTATGTTTTCCTGGTTCACACGGAGGTGCGGATGATTTGATATGGAAGGGGGTCGAAAACTTGCGTTCGGATAAAATGGTCTGTTGAATCTAGACTGATCAGTTATGAAAAACTCTGTTTTTTGGGTACACCGGACAAGTGACCCATTGATCTTTTCATTAATCTTTCAAGCATCGCTTGTGGCCTCTTCTTAAATTGTACTTCTAAGCTGGTGGAATTATTTTATGAATTTTGTAAAAGTGAGAGAGCTAAGTCTGGTCGTGGAGTTATGTTTGAACAGGAAAAGCTGTGCTTATATATATATAAGGATGGCGGTGTAACGAGAAACTCAAATTTTCTTTCAAAAAATGATCGGTCAGTATGAAATTTTTTTTAAAGTTTAATATTATCTTAATGATTTTTTTTTATGAACTGTATCATTATTATATACATTTATACTAACTTTTTATTTATGCATTGATTTTTGTAATTAAGTTATTGTGGTTCCCCTCGCTTTTAGGTTTTATTAGTTTTTTAAACGTGAGATATTACCATATAAAAGGAAATTATTTTTGTCTTAATCACTGTTTGATTAGAAAACATGAATTTCTAAACTTTTCAAATTCCCATTTCAGTACTATGCCATATTTTTATTGCAGCTATTGATATTGCTCACGAACGTTCGATTTTTGGACCGTATACGTCCTACGGATTGGGCACCCATGATTTAGATTGCTTCCAGATGAATGTAGTGTTTTTGCTTCTATAGTAGGTTTTTAAGGGCTTCGCTTCAAAAAGTTTTGTACTGAGGATGTATTTGAAATTTTAATGTTGTTGTAATCCATTGTATTTTAAAGATGAATACTTCTACAAAATATTTTTTTCTGTTTATATGCTTTTAAATTATGGTTTACAAAATATTATAGAAAATAATTATGAAAAAAACTAATTGAATAAAATTACTTAAACATAAATTAAGGCTCTGAGATGGATGATTATGAAAAATCATTCAAAGCGGATGATGCATTTAAATGAAGATTTTTTTTAGTCCTTTTGTATATTTTTCGGAAATATAATAGTATTTTTGAAAAATGTACTTAAATAATATATATAAATATATGATTCAGTCAATAAACTCGAAAGCTATCATCTCTATCAATTTTATTGTTTTATTTGCTAACTACTATTTTATTATTTAAGTTCAAAAATATCTGATCTAATTAAAATATGTGTTCTTTCTTCATGATGATAAAAATACTAATTTGCATCTCATTAAAAAATTTGTTGAAAAATAAGGCATGAACTTGATTCTAAAAATAAAACAATATTCTTTTCAAATGCATGCAGTTTAAAACAAAATAATTCTCGTTTATATATATCAGTTTATTATGAAAATATATTTTCATTTGTGAAACATTTATTTCTATATAAGAGTGATTATAATTAAATTTGTAACGATCCCCCCCCCCCCAAGGCTGACTTTTAAGCTTCGAGAGCCCCGCATTCGACAGATTGTGACTCGAACCCGACGTTACAATCAGAGTATTTGCCAAGACACAAAATATCAGGAAATAGTTACCAGTACAAATAATCGAAATGATTTTATTAAAAAAACTGTCCCTACTCAAAAGTTACGAAGCGCAGATCATCTACTTAAATAATCAAAAATTTACTATCTTAATACTTGCAGACACACAGATCTGTAGCTTCTACAAAATGGAAGAAACTCCACTGTTTACGATAATGTCTCGGATCCGACGTTCAATAAGACTTATCCGAAAAGTTTCCAAAATAGTTTTCACTCCCAAAGCCAATAAATGCTTAGATTTAGGCAACGAAGTACTAACCTGTTGATGAATCTAATTCTCAAACTGGAAATGTGAAAATATCTGCTCTGCTATTAGTTAACCTCAATTAACTATCAACTATCTGTTTCCAACCTCATATCTCTCCCTGCATAATCTATTTCCACTGTGAGGTGGTGGTTAAACTCTAAGTAAAACTTAGAGGAATTTTTACCCTTGTTAGTTTTTAAGAGAGGATCTCTCGAGATAGCCCGGTATAGATGGTTAATTATAATAATGATTGTCTTAATGTGCACATTTGTTTGTCCAATATCTTAAATCAACGCAAATATTATTTATATTCAATTTTGATTGAAAAAATAAATGTGATTTAAGTTTTCTAAACGTTTATCTTTAGACGGCGTCTATTTTAAGACGTGACTCATCAGAATCTCTTAACAGGAAAAAAATTTACTGTATAATTATTCTTTTTCGGTGTTGTTGACTCGTGTGAAACAAATTCAACGCCAGGTTCATTTCCTTTTTGATTTCCACATAACCAACACTAATTGTTTGCTTTCGATTTGTTTTGTACTTTTCAATTTGCTCTGCTATGCTTGTCTTCCGCCGCAGTCTCCAGATGCGTAAATGACTGTAATTGGTAATCATAAAGTAATGGTTTGGGCCAGCTTCAATTCCGCCAAAGCAGGTGGCTCACGTCTTCTAATCTACACTGACCGTTGACTTTTAATTGCACAATCAGAACTCGTGAAGTTCTCTCTGCCCACGTTTCAATGCTTTTCGGGTGACTCCCCGAAATTCGATTCTTCAATGCGTGAGTCGAGCTTTTTTTATGAAAGCGTTTCAGCTGCGAAAAGATTTAATCTCAGTCTGTAGTAAAAATTTGTAAGACGCGATAGATAACTGGAGTGGAAGGAAGTAATCAGAACATGCAATCCATGTTTGTTCAACTAATTCAACAGATTAGTAATTGTACAGGAAATTATTCTAATCCTAAAGAAAAGCAGATTCTTTTTCGTCTATATTTAACTTTCATCTTACCCTCGAAGTTGAAGAAAGACGAGCAAATAACAACGCAGTTACATTGCCTTGAACCATGTAGATGTTATGCATACCATCGTAACGTACACTACAGGTGTTTCCCATTAAAATGTTCCTGTTTTTGTTTCCTTCAGTATCCTGAAATTATTAAGTCGTTACCTTATTATGTAAATAGGCATATTTGGTATTAGGCGTTTCAAAATGACATTCATATACAGTCTATTAAAATACGAAATCTTTTGGTATTCATTATTACTCTGTCTGGTAATGTTCTTTTATATTTTGTTTTATTATGATTAGTTATTTATTAGTATTCCACTATTTTGTTTCTTTTATAGACAGTAGAATAAAAGAGAGATTTCTGAAACGCTTATTATGTATTCAATGTATCTGAATAGGAGACTGGATACTTTTTTTATACTTCCTCCATTATTAATGTACTGTTTCTGATGAACGAATTGGGATATAATTGTCTTGAATGGAGTTGGAAAGATGAAGAAAATAAGAAGGAAAAAGTACCAGACTGTACCTTGCACCTTCTCCAAAGATGGTCAACCCCTTTTCACTTTCTCCCCGAAAGAACTTTGACCTCTGTAACCCTTATCCGTTACTCAAAGTGATTGACTCACTTTCGGAATTTGCGACAATAAATCTTATTTCCCCTACACATAGCAGGAGCTCAGGATCCATTGATTTAACAAAGGTTACCGCAATATTCCGTTTTCTTGAAAACTGGTTTATTAAACTGTTGGACAACGCGTGCGCGTAAGTAAGAAAAGAATTTTTTCCCTCCAGAATTGATAACAATAAATAACTAGGTTGTTTGTGACTTTACTAATACGGACTTTAGTGTAACGACACACATTTTCAGTGTATGGTAATGAGTTATGTGGGTTTGTACGAATTTAATTACATATTTTAGTAATTGTCGTAGGCGCTAATTAAGGCCACTGTAACATTTTTTTGTTTCTTTTCTTTGCTTATAGTTGTTTAAAAATGTCTTTCATGAAGTATACCTCAAAATTTCCTTTGGAGAATGAATTAATATATTCCTATGATTCATTCTGGCGTTTGTTATAAAAAGCCATTTTGCGCTTTCATTTCAATATAAAGAAAAATAAAATATATTCTATGAATATTTGAACTTACGTAGCTTTTGCTTGCTTGGCTTTTCAGAAAATATCAGTTTTTGTGAATTATTTAAATATTTTTTTTCTCACAGAGGTAACTTCTAGTACAAAATTTCGGATCCTATAAATGAAACATTCTATAATTTATTTTCCTCCATCTTTTGTTATGCTTTTGCAATTTGAAATTCGCCTATACAGTGGTGTTTAAGTAATCAGTAATTGTAATTTTGTGTTAAATAGTATCTGATCTCGATATTTGTTTCAATTCTTTTCAGAAAGTAATTTTTATAAATCCCGAAGAATACCCATAGTTTGAATTGAATGCCCCCAATTTTAAAACTGTATTACTTTCGAATGACTTATATGCGCGAGTCATGTGTTAAGGCTGTCTTCGCTTTGTGCTAAAGAAATAGGACCCGAATTCTTTATACATTTTCAGTTATAAAAATTTTCCAACGTTAATATTCTCCTCTGGCTTCGCCATCCTATAAAAGAATACTTATTTTATCATACTACTCATTTTTATCCGAATTGACTCATTTCTTCTTGTATAAAGTGTGTTTCGCATTTTTTCTTCTATACCCTAAGGCTAAATGAGCCTGTGGCGTCATTTACTACTAAATTTTATAAAGTATCAATTCGCATACTGTATATATAATCTGTAAAATGCTGCAACTATTTTTTATTAATATATTATTGTATATATATGTTGATAAATACCAAATAAAATTGCTTAGCCAGTGAGTTTACTGAGTTTGTGGATCAGCACTCCACAAGCTATTTATTCCTTTATATGTTAAAACTAGCCGTTACCCGCCCGCTTCGCTGGGTATTTCATGATGTTTTATAAATTTTTACTGCTTATATATATGTATAAATTATTGATATCTAAGTCCTAGCATTAAAAGAATTCGATTGAATTGAAAAATATACTTATACCTGTAACTGTCACCTGTTGATAAAAAAAAAGAGCAGAACTCATCTAATTTGTATTTTCTAAAAATCTCTAAAATTGAAGTATTGAATGATGTTTGCTGTTTCGTAACTCAAAAACCAAGTGGTTTCCCGCAAAAACAATTTGCGGTGGATCTCTACTCCGTAAATTGAACATGCAAGCCAAATTTCAAGTCTAAATCTAACAGGAAAAAAAACAAGAGTTTTACTATCAATATCCCCGTAATCCCGTTGAGAGCCGTTTTCCAAAATTACCGCTCTTAGCGGATTTCAATTCAACAAAAGAAAAATGCAAACCAAATTTCATTATTATTGTCCTTGTAGCTCGAAAAAAGTAATTTTTTTTTGTCAATACGTCCCAGTAACCCCCTGCAACCCCCCAGAACTTGATTTGCTTAAAATTTATTCTTAGTGGATCCCTATTCAACAAAAGAAACATGCTTAACAAATTTCAAGTATATGGGTCTAACAATTAAAAACAGGAAATTTTTTCTGTAACTGGACCCCTCGCAAACATCCTTGTGGGATCAATTTTCGTTTTACTCTTTGTTAGAGGAACTCTATTCCATGAAAGGAACATGCCTACCAATTTTCAAGCAGGATAAATCAAATAGTTTAAAAATGGAAATATTTATCGATTACACCTCTTAATCTCCCGAAATTAAACTCTGTAGTTGATGTTCGCGAAACTCATTTTGTAGAGGTTCTCTACTTTACGAAAGGAATCTGCTTATCAAATTTCAAGACTGTACGTCTAACAGTTTAAAAATGGGGATAATTGTCTATAACGCCACTTGAGCCCCCGCAACGCCACTTCTGGGTCTGTTTTCACAAAACCCATTTTGTAGGGGATTTGCACTCTATGAAAGGAATCTGCTTAGCAAAATTTGAAGACTGTGCGCCCAATTAATTAAAAATGCAAAATAATTATCAATAACGCCACTTGAACCCCCGCAACGCCACCTAGGGGTCGATTTTCACAAAACACATTTTGTAGTGTATTTCTATCCTATGAGAGGAATCTGCTAACCAAATTTCAAGACTGTGAGTCTAATAGTTTAAAAATAGAAATAATTATTTATATCTGCCCTTAACCCCCCGTAACACCCCTTGAGGGTCAATTTTCTCCAAACCCGTTTTGTAGCGGATATTTACTCCATGAAAGAAACATTCCTACCAATTTTCAAGCAGGTAGGTCAAGTAGTTTAAAAACGAAAATATTTATTTATTACGCCACTTAGAGGACTGTTTTCACAAAACCTTCTTATAGCTGATCTCTACTCTATGAAAGAAATCTATTTATCAAATATAAAGACTGCGTCTAATAGTTTAAAAATGGAAATAATTATCTATAACGCCCCTTAAGTCCCGCAACGCCACTTGGGGTCAATTTTTACGAAACCCATTTTGTAGCGTATCTCTACCCTATGAATAGGAATCTGCTTACTAAGTTTCAAGACTGTACGTCTAATAACTTAAAAATCGGAATTTATAACGCCCCTTAAACCCCCACCCCCGCATCACCCCTTGGGGGTCAATTTTCCCCAAACCATTTTGTTGCGGATATTTACTCCAGGAAAGAAACTTACCTACCAATTTTCAAGCAGGTAGGTGAAGTAGTTTAAAAACGGATATATTTATCTATTACGCCCCTTAATCCCCCACAACGCCACTTAGAAGTCTGTTTTACAAAACCTGTTTTGTAACTGATCATTATTCTACGAAAGGAATCTATCTATATCAAATATAAATAAAAATATATAATAAAAATATATATAAATTTAAAGGCAGTGCGTCAAATAGTTTAAAATTGGAAATAATTATCTATAACGCCCCCTAAGCCCCTGCAACGCTACTTGGGGGTCGATTTGCACCAAACTCATTTTGTAGCGGATCTCTACTCTCTGAAAGGAATCTGCTTACCCAATTTCAAGATTGTACATCAAGTAGTTTAAATATGGAAGCAATTATTTATAACGCCCCTTAACCCCCCGTAACGCCTCTTGCGTTTCGAATTTCGGAAAATCCGTTCTTAGCTGATGTCTACTCTATGAAAGGAACATGCCTACCAAATTTCAAGTCTGTAGGTTGAATAGTTCCGGAGATATCGTGATTAGTCAGTCAGTCAGTCAGTGAGTGAGTCGCTTTTCTCCTAGGTTAATTTTTTTAAGGAATATTTTGAAATTTTATAAACACTGTGTAATAAACAAATATATGAATGACAACGTTTTAAACTTTCATGAAAATTGAGGAGCATTTATCTGTCTGAAAACCGTGAAGCTCAAGTTTCTGCCATCTCAGTTTGCCTTTGAACATTAGAGAATTAACTTATGATGGGTATGTGTGTCCGTCTCTTAGTTTTTACTTTTTAACATTCGACCAAAGCTACTGAAATCAGTTCACAGACATGGCGTTTGAATTGCTTTAAAAAATACTCAAATAATAAGTGAAGCGATGTATGAAGCATACAAGGATAAATGACGCAATTTTAACTGGACTCGGGCTATAAATTATGACTTTATTTCATGTTTAACTTCGTGGATGCTCTTTACGGTAATATATATGCTTATCGCTGCTTGTGGGACATTTACTCAGAAAGGGTTAGATGCGTGAGAGGGAGTAAGTTTCCTAATGTTTTTCCAGGCTAAACTCTATGTTTAGATTGCCTCAAGGCTGAATAACTCCTCCCTTCCTTTTTTTTACATTAATTTAGTCTACTAAGCTTAAGTTTTTCCTATTGTATAAGCAGTTATCACACAACACACATCTTTCTTCCCACTTGTCTTGGACAGACACAGTTGGTAGTCGGAATATAAATTATCTGATGAATAATAATAGTTAAAAAAAAAGAATTATTAGTTCTTCCTCAATTCTGGGTGAGAAACTCTTGGTGTCTTGAGTCAGTTTTCTCATACTGAGAAAAATTTCATATATCATTCGAAAATTGGTAGTTCGAGTTTTTCATTGCAGTTTTTATATATATATATAATATAATATAATGTGTGTGTATGTATGTATGATGTACAGTCAGACCTTTGCTTTGCGAACTTTTTTTCTGGAACCAAGAATAAAGTACTTTGAAAGATGAATCTCTGTCAAATTTTCCACTTGAGAAATCTTTTTTTTTAAAATTTGACTGCGTTAAATAGAGGTCCGAATGTATATGTGTGTATATATGTATATGTTTGTATATAGTATATGTGTGTATATATGTATATGTATGTTGGTGTATATATTTGTGTATGTTTTTGTATTTGTCTGTATATGCATCAGTGGCGCACACAGGAATTTTACAAGGGGGAAGGGGGGGGGTCCAGGGTTGAAAGTCCACCATTCTCGTATCATACCCCAATAATACGCCGCCCAACTTATTCTTTTGATTTGGTCGATTGTTGGGACAAAAAAAAAAGAGTAAAAAATAATTTATTGAACAAATAATTGCCATTAATTAATAAAATTAATTATTAATAACCAACATTTAATTAAATTTTACGTACTTTATACATAGGATTATAATAAACAGAAAAAAAAATCAAGGGCTGAGGGGGATCCGGACACGCCCCCCCCCCTTGTGTGCTCCACTGATGTGCATGCATACGCATATGTATGAACAAACAGGACTAAGTTCTTTCAATTACCTATCTGAGGGTATTAGTTTAAAAAAAATATGTTTCACGACGTGCACACATTTTCCTTTTCATCGGATTTTCCTTGTAATTTGTCAAGTCAAGGTCATACACAAGAGAAAAGGTTTAACAGACAATACAAAATCTTCAAATGTCAAGAGTTAATGATGGATTTAAGGATTCTAAGTTCTTTCATGATAAGTGGTAGTTCCTTCGAAAATGTCAGCCGGCAGAACGAAGCTAGATATCATAGTTAACCTACAGTTTATTTCAGATACCCTGTAGGGAACAAAAATGAGCTTTTGGACTATTCTACTGCGTTCTGTTATTGCATCATTTAAATGTCAAATGAATTGGCGTTATTTTTTTACTTTTACGACATGTGTGGCACGAACTTCGTTTCTGAAACAATGGTTGGATGTATGTCTTTAAAATATAAGATTTGAGATCCCCACCTCCATAATTGAGAGAGAGAGAACTATTTTTTATTCACATGCCTCTCTAATAATATTTGTTTTATTTTGCTGTTAACGATACAAATTTATGATCAAGATATCCGGAAGATTTTATATTTACTGTAAGATTAATTTTGCTTATGAAATGGGAGACTTCCCCCTTAGTTATTAAGGCTTTTTTTTGAGTGCTAAAGAATTTTGAAAATGATAGTGGTATGATTACTATATTCAAAATATAATTTATGGAGGGATTTTTAGAAAAATTATTTTATCAAGGCTAGTAAATTACACACGCACACAGGCGAACTCTTCTCCTCTACGTAATATAGACTTGTCTTATGATTCGAAAGAAGTACAATAATATATTGTTTTATTAATTATCCTCCCTCAAAATTATCCTTAAGACAAGTTTTGTGTCTAAAACATTGTGACGGATTTATACGCGGTTCTACTAATATCTTCTTTTCTCTTTAAAACAAAATATTTATTCAACCAACTTTCATCGAGAAATCGAACGTGATTTATGTAAATGAGGTATATTATATAAATTCGGTTTTCGCGAGTTGTCAAAAAAGTGAAGTAAGATGTTAAGTCAAGTAAAGTTAAATGAAGGAAAGAAAGGCTGCAAGGGATTTGTTGACACGTTGTTGTTGGCTAGCTGAAGTTGATACGTTAGAAGTGTGCAAGTAGGAGTGAACTTGAAGTTTGAGTATTAGTTAATGATTGCAGAGCGTGGAGCCGGCGCGCGCGGCGCGGCGCGTCGTCAAATGAACAAGCCAAAGAGAGTGCCTGCAAGTTCCAGTGTAGGATCCGATACATTAAAGCTTCAGGTATACTGTGCTCTTAATTAAATAGAAGTTAGTTATTAGTGTGCGACACGTAGTTGTAATTGAGTGCATTTAAGCTGTCTTAGATTCAGTTGAGGGTCTGTAAGAGTATCCCCGTGTTAGAGTTTCTCACCTCTGCACTCTACCATAGTTCATATACCTTAATTAGAATTGTATTGTGTCTGGTTGATATTTGTTAATAAGAATTAATAAATTAATTAGATTGGAAATAATGTCTGTGGATTATTCTATTCCTCCTACACATCTAGCCGGGTTTACAGGTAGACAAGAGGGTTCAGATGTAAGGGGTAACCAGAGGTTACCACAACATCATTATTCTTAATTTTAAAAAGGTTTTAAATATTTCGATGAAATGTGATAAAATGCTGATGGCTTTCTATTGCATTGTAATCTTTCAATGTTATTTTTTAAAAATAAATAGGAAAATGCACTAGATTGAAATATTTTAACATTTTTTTTGTTAGCATTATCTCTTTTTGAAAAAAAAAAATATTATTGAGTTTCATTTTTTATATTTCTTTAATTAATTGTAACTGTAATTGTATTTGTCTCACAAGAGTTGTATACAGGGTGATTCGCTACCAGACCGACAAACTTGCAGGGTGTATAGGGGGTACAGAGAAGACTCAGAATCGCATAGGAATACAGGGTCGCAAATGCCGTAGTTGCAAGCTATGGTGCGAAGAAGCAGAGAAAACGAACAGAAACAGCAACAACTTCTGGAACAGAAAACATTTTGTTGAAAATTTGTAATAAAACAGGTGTTCGAAATTATGACCAAAAGTTGTCTGGCAGGCCTCACAGCGACGCTGCATGGATTTCCTTGATGCCAGTGTATCTGTGGGCATCTGGACTCAATCAGTCCTCAATCCCATATCGTGAGAGTCTTAGATGTGGGAACGACGTTTGTGGAGTTTTACTTTCTGCGGAGAGGCATGTTGGCTATTGGTTGATTGGAGGCGATCCGGGGGGGGGGGGGCGTGGCTGTGAGTGGCGTCATAGTTCTCGAAGATTCCTGGCATGCCACGTATCCTACCGGCAGCTACAGATATTTGAGTGATGAGATCTTCAACTGAATTAACTGGCGTTTCATACACCAAACTCTATGTTACCAGAACCAGACTCATGTAACCTTCTGTTCACACTTGCGAAGGTCACGTGATGAAGAACAGGCTGTTCGAATAACGTTCCTGGTACAACCACCGAGCGGCGTGCTTGTTCCAATCCGTAGCTCTATGCACAATCGGCATGTCTATCAGTTCTTCGTTTGAATACGAGTTCGTCCTTCTACCTTGGGAAACGGATCGCAAATGACGACTTCCAGCTGGATTGGAGTTCACGAAACCTTCTGTTCATCGCCAAGACTGTTGAGAGGAATCTTCCAGAATGCAAGGAATTCCATGCAGTGCCGCTGTCTGGACTATCAGATGATTTCTGGTCGTAATTTTGAACACCTGTTATGGTACAACTCTTCAAAAAAATGTTTTTTTGTCCCGTCCTTGAGTTGATGTTTCTGTTCCTTTTCTCTGCTTTTTTTGCACCATAGCTCGTAACTACGACATTTACGATCCTACATTCTTTCAATTAATTTGTCTGCAATTGAAATATTTGAAATGCTCTTGAAAATTGAAACATTGAAAAATATATGTTTGCTTTCTTATCTCTTATGTAATATACGCAACGTTTAATTTTTTCATGAAATTATTTGAGAATTGCAGGAGAAAGTTATCCTTCTGAAAATTTTGAGATGTAGGGGGCGGGGGTGGGGGACTTAAAGCTGAAATAGTCGAAAATTTACTATGCAGTGTTTGGTTAGTAGTAATAATTAATATTTCCGAAATAATTCAGAATTATGAGGCGTACTACACTAAACTGAACTAACAAACATTTTGATCGGAAAAATATCTTAGTTCTTATTTATATTGAGAATTATAGCTTATCTTTTAATAAATATCGATGCTGTCTACTTACGCACAAATTATGAATAAATATAAAATTTAAAAGCCTTGTTTAACTTATAAGTTTTATAATCAAAAACCTGTCTTCTGTTTTTAAAATTTTTTTCCCACCGTTCTCTTTAAAATGGTAAATAATATTTTCCATCCTTTCAAGGTTATGTTTATTTTTAATGAGTTTATTTTTGAGAGTTTTAACTTCACTGCTGATAGTAGGTGGTGTGTAGATGTGGAAATGATATTAATGATTATTATATTACGCAATACATGAATTTTTAAAATTATTTTTTGTTAATGATTACTAAAAGCTCAAATGCCCTTGATGCTTTAAATGTGCAGAGGAAAGTGAGGCAATTTTTCCTTTGTAGGAAATAAATGTGCAATTAAATTTGCTTATGAATCATTTGTAGAAGTTTATTTGAAAAGCTCATGAGTCCAAAACTATTTTTTTGCTCATTAGCTTTTGAAATGGTTTCTTTTTTATGCGTAATGTGTTATGCAATACTTCCACACATAGCCTTATGTGTCATTTGTAAAATATTTTTTTGTTGATGTTTAGTATGTGTGAATTTTGCAGGTGTAAAAAAATAATAATAAAGTAAACTGAAAACATTTGGCGAGAAGGTTTGTATTTAACTTAGAACTTTTTCTTCGGTTATTATAAAAAAAATTAAATCTTCATAGGTTTGATGCTGATTTTTAACTCGACATATTTTTGTTTAAAATAAAATAAAAAGTTAAATAATCTTACCAATGTACCGTTTTTAAAATGTTGGATTCTATAGTAATTGAAACATGGACATAAGATCCAGACCAAACATTTGTTCTAGACCAGTGCTACCCACCCTTTTTAACGCCGCGGCCCGGTCAACGTTTGTTAATTTTTTCTACATCCCGCCGAAGAGGGGGTGGCGTGGCAGGAGCGGACACATAACATTTCGTGGCCTGAGCGGACACTTTCAAACTCATCGTGGTTTGAGCGGACACATCCCCCCCCCCCCATCTTAGAACAGATTCGATTACCAAATTACAAGGATAAATACATTTTTGCCAATCAAATTTAATTACTTGTATTAAATTGTTAAGATGTTATAGTGCGAATACATTTTAAACATAGCGAAATGTAAAGAAATAAAAACTTTCAGAGAAATATTTAAAAATTAATAGTAAGTAACAATATAATGAAAGGTATGAACGAATTTCAGGAATTTTGTGGAAAACTGTACTTAAAAGTCAAATAAATATTAGAACCTGTGCAATAGCCATACATTTAATTAGTTTCATGAAAGGAAGTAAAAATAAATACTAGAAGTAAAATACGCAAGATGCAAGGTTAGTTAGTATTTATTTACTTGTATTTATTTTTCTTTTATCTACTTGCATCTTGCGTATTTTACTTCTAGTATTAATTTTTCTTCCTTTCATGAAACTAATTAAATGTATGGCTATTGCACAGGTTCTAATATTTATTGGACTCTAAAGTACAGTTTTCCACAAAAATTCCTGAAATTCGTTCATACCTTTCATTATATTGTTACTTACTATTAATTTTTAAATATTTCTCTGAAACTTTTTATTTCTATTACATTTCGCTATGTTTAAAATGTATTCGCACTATAACATCTTAACAATTTAAGACAAGTAATTAAATTTGATTGGCACAAAAATGTATTTATCCTTGTAATTCGGTAATCGAATCTGTTCTAAGATGGGGGGAAAATGTGTCCGCTCAAACCACGATGAGTTTGAAAGTGTCCGCTCAGGCCACGGAAAGTTATGTGTCCGCTCCTGCCACGCAACCGAAGAGGGGGGGGGGGAGCGTGGATTGTTTATATTTTAGATTGTTTTGATTTAACAATTTAAATTGTATTTAAATATGTCTTCAGAATAAAATGATTTAACATGGATTATAAATTGATTTCCGTGAAAAGTCACACAAACCCGAGAGAAATGCATCATATAAATAAAATAGAAATAATATAATATTCCTTGGGTGGCCCGGGGGTTGGTGACCACTTTTCTAGACCACCTGAAAACAAAAAGGGCCGAAATGAATTCGGGGCTAAAAAGGATATTGAAGATTTGCGCCAGTTAGATAGATACCTGGAAGGAGTGTACAAGATACTTTACGAATCCTTTGACCATTTTACATACGTGGGAATTTGAGGCGGAATAAGATTTGATGTAGGTTTTTTTTTTCAACCCCTGTTTTATTTATTTGTCGTCTTTTCAAGGTTTAACAATGTTATGGTGTTCTGGGCACCTACTTACTGTCTCGACATTTAGATTACCAGAGACAGAAAAAAATAATCTGTAGTAATCGCCTACATTTGAATTGCAAATTATATAAAATTATTTTCAAAAATAATTGCTTTACGCTGAATTTTTTAAAAAAAAGATAGGGATTTTTTTTATGTAGTTGCGACAATAACTCATTGGTTTTTCCCAAACGGGAGAATTAACCTTTAATCCCCCCCCCCTCTTTGTGTGACCTACAGTGTTCAACAAAATATTATGAACTGGGTGTTGTTTCATTCAATGTTTCGAGCGATGTGTTGGAAAAATGAATACTATTTTTTTAGGTTATTAATGACCACGTATTGTCCTGAATTGTGTTTAAATGTCGTAATTCTGTTTAAATAGTTTTGTCGTAAAGTGACTATTTCCATCTGTATTTATTCTAAGAGGTTTCTGACTAAATGAAAATAGACATGACATACATTTAGTGCTTAGTGCATTATGCTGAATTATGTGTATTGTTTTATGCTCCCCCCGTAATTGTTACATTTACGCATGCAATTTTTGAAGAAAAATGCTATAAAAATAGCTCTATATATAATTTTTATATAATAATGGAAAGCATGCTGTGGTATTAGATAAAGTAATAAAATTGAATTTTTTGTCTCCTTGTATATATTTTTTTTTTTGTATCTTTTCGTTTAAAATATCTGAAGGAAACATTTCAAAGAAATTGAAAAAAAAAAATCGTCATTAATTGCACTATTATTTAATGTCGTGTTTTATAAACTACACTATTTTTACTTTGAAAATTTTTCACATCTGTATTTGGCTCTTAGCTGGCATAATCTAAAAATTAATGGATTCAGGTGTGTTCTTATAAAAAGTATTAAATACTTCCACTTATCAAGCTTCGATTAGCATTTTTTATACATTTCAACCCTATATTTTTGTATTGTAACCATTCCTCCCACTCGCTGCTTCAGATACACCAATAAAAATTCAATTTCTCTCAAGTCGTCTTTTGTCATCTAGAACACACATTGCTAAATGACCAACTCAAATGAATCCGGAGTTTTGGTCGTTTTGCTGTATTGTTACAATAATTTGAGTTTTGCATATGATTTTTTGCTTGTTGCATGGTGTATTAGTTTCTTAGGGCCGATTTAAGAGCTGTCCTCAATTGCATACACCAGGATGGTATTTGGGGCTTCAACCCCTCTCAAAGACCAACAGATTTTTAATTTTTATCATAGAGATGACCCTTCGGCACCTTCGCCTACGTATTTTTTTAATGCTCCCCCCCCCCTTCCGTAAGATAGATCTGGTTGTCCTTATACAGGTTGAATATGTCTAAAATCTAAATTTCTTCTATGTAAAAAGTAATTAAAATGATGCGAGATTAAAAATTGCTCAAAATATATATCCATTTGTTATAAAATAATTTTTCTTATATATAACAAAAGGCAAGATTTAAAAATATATATGTCTAATTTTCTTCCGTATTTACACTTCAATTACGAAAACAGTCGCATTATTCAGTGATTTTTCTTTCTCCCGTTCTTTCATGCTTGTTCAGGGACCTCCCGCTGTGAGGAGAGACCTTTTAGTATTTAGCATAAATTAGTGCACAAAGTACTGGTTGCATAATTGGCCTTTTTTGAGATCCTTTCTCCCCCTAGACATCTGTTGAAAGAAGTATCTTAGAATGTCGCGACTGTTATCTAGCTTCTTCCGTACTAATGGGGGGGGGGGATAGTGCTTGGTCCCCACAGGCCATCTGTGTCACGTAGCGCAACTTTACATTCAAGCGTCAAAATCACCCCTACCCCTCTTTTTTTTAACATTTCCCTTTTTTGTCATGTGTTTTCTAGGCTAGCTTATGACCTTTCCCTTTACCCTTCCTCACATGTTGAGATTCTTTCCTGTTTGGCGCGCTTTAAAATCCCTGTCTTCCTTTCGGCATGAGTGGTAGATGGGAGAAAGTTGTTTTTAAATTTGATACCAACGTAGAGAAAGGGCAAAGAGGTGTCTGAATCTTTCAGTAAACAAACCCTTTTGTTCCAGAGCATTTACATAGCGTGATACAAAAGAGATTGAAAAAAGTGTGAGAATAAGATCTGGTTTACTTCGGTTTGAAAGAGCTATGTGGATTTTGGTGGGTTAGGAACACGGTGAGTACGTTACTATTTCTTTTGTTGTCAACACATACATTGCATAATTTAATTATTAAGGTTTTCTTTTTATTACTTCAAATTGCGTAGATAAGGCCTGGCCCCCCCCCCCAGAAATATATATTTTTTGTATTGATTATTTTACAATAAGAAAGGAGATGTGTAAATCTTGTGACTTTACCTTAAAATTATTCGTCATTTCGTGAATATGTTTGAAATCTGAAAATTTTTACCTTTTCCCGTTGGATGTTGCATTATATATCACATCCTTAAATATCCGACATGTCTTTTTTGTCAAAACAATTTTACTTTATTGTTTTCCTTTCGTGACCATTAAATAATGTTTATAGAAACTAAATAAAAAAAATGCATTGAGTTTACTTTATACCATTTTTAATTAATTGAATGAAGCAAATGTGTGTACATCATTCCCTCTCTTTGTTTAAGCCACAACTTAAGCTTTACCCTTCTTGGATTCGCAATTTGTAAACTATTTCTTTTTCAATTTGATATTGTGCTAGAATACTGAATTTTCTAAAATTATGTAATAATTTTTCTAATAAAGTACCTATAATTTAATTTATTGTAAAAATTCTATTTTTAGGAACTTTTGTACTTTAAAAAAATCACCTGTTAGAAAACTTAATAGGTATAAGTTAAGATCGAAACGCAGCATAAGAGGAAATGGTTCTTTAAAAATATTCGGTATAGTTTATATGGCCAATGCTGGTTAAACAAATAATTTATGAAGAGCTTGGATGCTCGCTCATATTGATTTTGCATTTTTATTAATTTTTTGCCTCAAACTGATTTTCTTATCTGAATAAAAGAAATAATTTTATAAAATTTATCATTTTTTAAAAATAAGTTATTGAGAATGAATGTTATTAATGTTAAACTTATTAGAATTTTATACCTTTAGCGCTGCTAAATTTTTTCTACACCCACTTGATTGTATAACTTAATTTATTCTCCTAATTAACATAGGTAAGACAGAAAATTTTAGAGAAGGAAAAGACTATAATGTGCCCCTTTAAAATAATATTTGACTTATTACTTAATAGTACTGAGATTTGTTGTTTGATGGCTATTTCAGAAGATATGATTGTATAGTCTTAGTTTCAGTCAAGTAAAACTTTTTTCTGGTTGTAGTCGATTAATTGAAGAAACATTTTTAAAATTTTAATTTTGGGGAACACAAAGAAAAACCAGCAACACAAACCCACGCAGTTAATACAATTGACACAAAAGCGTTCTACTTTCTCATTCCAGGAATCGCAGCTTTTTATAAATTTCCCTATCAGAAACTTCTAGTATCTTCGATAATCATATGATTTTCGGTGTTTAATACACTGATTGGTCAGAATCGATTGCTAATGCAATATTGCATCATCTCTGAAATGTGCCAACGTGGCAATTTTTGTGGAGATACAGTTGTGATTAAAATGGCATTTCCCGTTTGGAAAGTAGACTAAAAGAATTAACTATCACTTTATGTCCTGGAGAACCCAAAACTGTCGTAAATTTAAAAAAATCCCTCGAAAGAAATTTAAATGGAAAACTATCATATTATGGAGAATTGTATAAGTGTGTTTAATGCGCGATTAGTATGCACAATTAAAAATCTCTGGATCCAGCCTAAGTTTTAAACAGCTCATCTCCATCAAATGATATTGTGAATCACAGGTTGCAACAATAGCTTTTCGACTTTTTTTTGCCTACTGAAGAGAAAAAGTATATCAGATTGATTTCTTCAGAAAGCTGTTTGTGGCCGCGGTAGCCGAGTGGTCTAGGCATCGGAGCGTGGCTAGCATGTCATGAGTTCGATCCTAGTACCACTGAAGACCCACTGTGTAGGGGAGCGATGCACGTAAAATCTGTCGAGAGCTCAGACGTCCTCCCGTTGGTGTGGTGTGGTAGTTAGGAGAGGGGTGGGTGTCAGCTCAGGTGTCGTCCGCGTCACTTGACCTTGGTTCAAAATTACGCGGACCGTCCCCAAAAGCCCTCTTGTAGCTGAACAGTGGGACCGTTAATATTCACTCACTCACTCAGAAAGCTGTTTAGTTGCTGCAATAATAAGAAAGAAAAATCGAATTTTTTGAATGAATAATAATGACTTACACACACGTGTTGTACTCTTTTACTGATTTGAATTTCTACATCATTGAATTAAATGCTATATGACTCATTTTTTATTGTTAATATCATTCGAAATAGATTTCATTTGCAAATTTCATCCGCATGTTTTTATTAAAGTAATAGAAATACTCAAGGCCGTAGAGAATTTACAATTACCTTTTTTTAAGGTGTCATAAAAAAAGACTAACCGTGCGATTAACCAAATTAACTTCTTTTGTCCATGGAGTTCAAATCGTGCAACCAATTGTTTTAACATTGAACTAAAGAAAAGAAACGTGATTTTGTTTAAACAAGGTAAGGATAGAAACCGAAAAGCGTGCTGCGTTTTCCTTTCTTCTATTTTTTCTATTTCTTATTTCTTAAACTTCTTTTATGCTCAGGATTTGTATGTATATAACAATTGTTGAAACTACTAATTTTACTAAATGAGAAATGTGCATTCCATTGCTCAATATCTTAAGTTTTGGTAAAGATTAGTGGAAAAAGTACGAGGTTAATGGAGTTTTATACTTGATTGTTATAAAAACACTCAAGGTTGATAGCGAAAAAGAAAAAAAAAAAATACAAATGACTTTCGGCGTGTTTAATGATATTCAAAAAAAAAAAAAAAAAAATCGCATTTTATCTAAGTCGGAAGTTATTTTATTCACGGAAATGATTTCATATATATGGGTTTAACTAGAACAGCAATGTTTATTTGTTATAGAAATGTATGACGAATTAAGTAGAGATATTTGAAAAATGAAATTGATCATTGAAACCAATCACCGAAGCATCATCGAAGTTATTTTATTCACGGAAATAATTCTATATATATGGGTTCAAATGAAACAGCAATGTTTATTTGTGAAATCAATGTGCGACGAATTAAGTAGAGATTTGGTAAATGACATTAATCACATCTAGACGATTCATCGAAACAATATTCTGTGTTTAATGAGACGAAATAGTGAAAGAAAATTCAGGTCAATTTAATGGATTTGTTGTTAACTTTGACCTGAAATTCTGGTGACTATTTAAAGTTATATTTGTAGTAACTTGCAATAATCAATCCTACATGGTTCACGGAAGTTTGATTGGATTTTTTGAGTGTGATGGTTTGTGGAAGTGTTAACAGGTAAAAATTATGGTAATGGGAAGCTAATGTTTACTCTCTATCAATCGTGTTTTCATCTTCTGTGTGTAGTAGCTAGGTTTAAAAAAGATTTACGAGTGGGCAGGTTCAGTTGTCCGTCTGTTGATGTATTCGGTGAACACGTGTGTTGACCTCCTTGCACGTGTTTGTCTGCACCTGCACAGAAGATTAGTAGCTGTCTTACAAAGCATCAACGAAGTTTCTGTTTCACGCCGAAAGTTTGCCAAGACCGTGAAAATTTTCCGAAATCCCACGATTTAAATCAAGTAAGTGCAAACAAGTTTTGCCTTAAATCTGTCACTTTTTTACGTTGTGCGCTAGCGCTATCTGAACAGTGTTATAATACGAGACCGAAAACTTCAGCTTTGGTTTCTATTGTTGACTAAAAGCAGTGCATTTTCTAAATTTTATTATTTTATTTAGAATTGTTTTCTATTGTGAAAGGAAATGTCTTTGTAATGTCTATTTATCGAGGTATTGTACATTTATTCAAGGTATCAAAGAGAAAAAGAGAGAGAACTGGAAGTCACAGCATATAAAGTAAAATTTAATTATCTTGTAGAATATTCTTATTTTTTGTGATTAAGTATTTTAAAACGTAAAACTTTTGAACATAGCTTAGTATTCGAATAGCATTTCATACTATAAAAAAAGGCGACAAAGAAAATTTGATGTCTTGATAAATATTTTCCTTTCTCTCCATAAAATATTGAAACGTGTGTGGTAGGAATTATTTAGTACATTATCCGATCTAAAACACACACCCAGTTTTAGTCTCAAAATCTAAAATATTGATTTCCTCGTATACTCTTTGATTATGTTTGTTGCTCCAACGCAACAGTTTTTTTGGAAAATATAATGATGCTTAATATAATGATGATGACTTGCTAAAAGATGAGGACGCAATTTAAAGTCTTGCTTACCAATAATAACTTCTTCCTAAATTGTCTTTTCTGTGTTTCACTACCATCTCACTTAACACTTAACATAGATATTTCATCGTTGATGTACTGACATGACTTTTTTAGGAGCACCAATTAGTGGTTTGAGTTTTGATGGGGAAAAAATGCGTATAAATGAGCTTATTTCATGAACGATGATACAAGGCTCTTCTGAATTCGATGGCAAAGGAATGCTAGTTATTCAATTTGTTTTTTAATATTTTTTATTTTCGTAAAAACTGTTCAAAACATCAAGCCTTAAATTTATCATGAGTAGTTATGACCTAGATTAATTTGGCCCTTTTTTGGTCTTCTTTTTTGAAGGTTTTCGATGTTTTTAAATTATGTACAGTGTTGTACTATCGGAATCATCTATAAAAATAATTCGTTGCTCTGCATAACCTAATTTTTTTGACTAGATGTATTGAAAGAGGAGAAATGTGAAAGAGACAAAATATGTTACTAATTTAGTGCTTGCTATTAAAACAATTCAAATAATGTGCAACCTTTAATAATTGCAATTTTTAATTTAATTTTAAATTTCGAAAGCTATTTCCATAAATTTAACAGGAAAAATAAAAGACACATTTCGTCTTCTTTGAGATATTTTTTCCCCTAGAATTTTCAACACATTTTTGTATTTTAATTGGAAAAAAATGTATCAAATTATTCTGTAATAAATTTATATATCATTGCTTTGCATTTTAAGTATCGACAAAATAAGCTAGCCACTCAAAAAATCTTGAGAGTGACGCGCGTTTGTGTTACAATAATCTTTACCTAGGTCTCTTTGTATACTCCTAAGTCTAAAAAAGTGGCATGCATTTAAAAAACGAGAGCAATGAGCGACGAGCTTTACATTTGTTGCTAACTTTCCATTTTATGCTTTTTAATGATGAAATAATGTTTTATTTTTTCATGAAAGTGTTAGTGTATATTTGTGATATCTGTGTAAAAATATCAATTAAAAATAAAGATTTTCTGGATTTAGGCTACTATTTAAATGTTCTTAGTACTTTATAATAAAATATATCCGAATTTGTACGATGCATTTACATTTTATTCAACAAAAAATATATTTAAATTTTAATTGGAGTAGCTCTAACTATAGAATAAAAAAATTATATATATGCGTACACTTTTATATGCTAGTTGATTAGTTATCTCTCTTATGCACTTTTCAATCATTTCAACTTTCATAAATTTTAGGGCTGCGAGATAGGTTAGGTATCGTTAGTTGATTATACTCAAAATATATATCAATATTTTAAAAAAATTGGATATGTTTTCAATCAAATACACTTCTTATTTTTCATCAACAAATATTGATTTATTGTAAGAGTTTAAATCTATGAACAAATCAATATAGTAGCCACGGCATGTATTGGACGATATGGAATACAATACTTAGGCGTTTCCAAAAGTGCGTGTTAAAGATACCTTTTCTACATTTGTGAGCTGATACCATCAGTTATTGACATAAAAGTCTGTACTGTTGAAGTTCAGGCAGGATGGGACAGCACCGGATATTTACCTTGAATGAATAATGATAAGAAAAGGCATTGACATTCGATTTAACTATATTGAAAATCCATAATAATGACTAACTGGAATATGTGAGCTAATTTTTTTAAATCGGTTATCTATCTTAAATAATAAAAAAATATTTTTGTGGGGAATGAAAAAATATATTTCAATTTCTTACAAATGTCAGAAACAATATTCCAAAGATACACACAGTCCAGTAGCTTTTGCTGTTACTTTGACCCGAGAATTTATGGTTAGAATTCCTTGTGTGTGTGTTAGCTCTAGATCCCCTTTTTCCTGTTTCTCTGGATTCTAAGATAAGCAAGTATTTTAAGACCTCAGGGTCCTGTGGCTCTGACCCTATTCAGCTACAGTGTGTAAGTTGATTGATCAAGGGGTTGACTCTCTCTTCTCTCTGCGATAGAGATAAGTATGATTGATGTTTGTTGACTATCCTCATCAAAGTATGTTGTATTAATCTGCTTCAACGAGGTACACCCATCAGTTCCTGAAAGTTGACTATTTTGAGATTAATTGCGTAATATTTCCGCTCAGTTGAATTAATTTGCATTTTTTTTTACATTAGTACTAAATACCGCTGCTTGTAAATCCGTTTTGCAAATTAATTCATTGCTTGTTAATTAAATTGGATTCTATTGTTTCTTCTAGTGATTACCTTTAGGTCATCGTATAAATTTTCCCTTTACTGTTTTAAATATTCCAGCGCTATCGCCTATTTATATTAATAACGTATCATGTACGTGGTATTTATGATTGCAAATGTAACCAAAAGCCTGTTTACTTTACTATTATTTTCAAAAGGGCTTTACATCTTTATCTTTTTAAAATTTTAATGGTTTGCAACAGAATTTTTTGAAAGCATTTGTGGTTGCTTAGTACATTCATGTAAATTTCATATTTCATCGTGTTTTGTATGGATGATTAAAGTTTCAATATTGTGAAAATTTAGTGTTTTACATGGCTGAAAGTATAAGTGAAGTTTGCTAAGAGTAGTGCAAAAAATTAAAAAATTTTTTTTTTAACTTAAACTATAATTTCTTAACTTAACTCTTAAGATATTATTAATTTTATTATTGCATATTATACTTAAAAAATCGGAGAAGTAATTAACTTCTGTTAGTCTGCTCCTATTTTAAAGAATGGGACTGAAATTTTGAACATCTTTCTCCTGAAAGGTATTCAAAATTTGTATCTACGAAAGAAAAAAAAAACCCCATCGTTACTATTGTTTTTTTGAAACAATACTAATTATTTGGCAAGTTTTTGTTTTTCATATTAATTTAAAAAATCCCATTTGATATTAAAATATGAAGAAATGAAATATATAAAACGCTTTTGTGCGCAGGAAAATAAACAGATTGATGCAAACAAAATTGAGTCTGATGACATTTGTTAATCGATACATGTCTTAAAATTCATATATTTTCTTTGTCCATTGTTTGGGCTGTGGTTTTTATCTGTTGGAAATTGTTTTTTAAGGGTTATGTGGCCTTATTCTCTCTGTCTCACTCTTTCATAGTCCTGTGAAGAAGCTTCTTTTAACACTAAATACATGGACCGGATTTCTCCCTCACTAAGAGTCTCAATTTACTGGTCTGTTGCTTCACCCGCCCGCCCGCACGTCTTTTTTTTTTTTTTTTTTTTGTGAATTGACACTAACGTGTGTAATAGGACCTCTTCTTGATCTGTTCCATCTTATCGCTCTAAAGTATCTGCACTTCATTCAAAACTCGGGTAAAACAGTTTCCTCTTCTCTTTTTAGTTTTCATTTGATTATATAATGATGTTCTTTTAAAATTTAAAGTGCGATGATCCATAAAGTAGAATTTTGTGAAAGTTGTTGTAAATTGGATAATAATTATAATTGAACTCAAATATATATATTTTTTTAACTACGAGGGTAAGTCATTAAGTAAAATACAAATTTATATGGCAGGGTTTAAAGTAGTAACAGATATTTTCAAATAATGGTGATATAGATGGCAGCCGCATACAGCTTTATGATATTCAATTCATATTGAGTAGGCAGCATTCACACGCATACGTAATGCAGTTTCAAAAATGGTCATGGTGCTGAATGGTTGTACGATAGAAAAGTAGCTTGCTGTGGTTTATTTTTTGTGGGCAAAAGGACTTAAATAAAAAAATATTCAGAAAGAAATGTTACATGTTTAATGTAGATAAGTGTTTATATATCACGTAAAGCAATGTACAATTGGTTCAAGATATTTTCGCAAGGCCGTTCCAAAATTGCTGATGAAAATCAAAGCGGCCGTCCAGTTTTGATTGAGACAAAATCAACTGAATAACAGGTGGAAGAAATGATTCGGGTTGATCGAAGAATGACAGTTGACAGCATCGCTATGGCAATAGGATGCTCTCATAGTGTAGCATACATCAAAATGTAGGATCGCTTGAATTTCCGAAAAGTGTGCGCACGCTGGGTTCCCCAGCAACTGATTGAGGAACACGAAAAAGAATCGAATGAGCATTTGCTTTCATCTGTTTGGTTCACCGAAACAACACTTGGAGGCAAACGATTTGTAGATGACTATGACGTTCAACATGAAGTCCTACTGCGGATGATACAGCAACCCATAGAATTTCATACAGTTAGAATTGGGGCTCTGATAAACTGATGGGATAAGTATATCAACGTTGCTGGAGATTATGTGGAAAAATAAAATTTGTTTCCGTGTAAGATCATCCATGTGAAAATTTTTTTTAATTATATTTTGTGACTTTATAACTTTTCTTCGTGTAAATAAGAGGTAATTCAGTTAAAATAAATTATTCTTTGCATGTAATAGCTTATTAAAGCTCCATGAATAAAAAATGAATACGCAAAGATTTTGAAAGTCATTTAAGAGAAAATGATAAAATATTTAGTTTAAAAAAAAGGGGGGGGGGAAACAGCCATTTTCTATTCAAACTTAGTCGTTTCTGCCTTGTAGTTGAATATCTTAATTCGTTATTCATGTTTAACTTATACATGGTATGAACTATTAAAGATAATTAAACGCAATTTCAATGAGTTGGACTACACTCTTTTGAGAAGCTTTTCATTAAATATAGAGGTATTTTTTTTTTTTTTTGCTTTGAAAACAGTTATTATTTGGCTTGAATAATAATCCTAACTATAGTTTTATATTTTTGAGCACATTGTTATACTCTATTTAAGGAACATATTTTTTTAACATTAATGTAAGTGTACTTCATCATCAGGGCCTAAATAAAAGCAACTTAAAACTGCTAGAAATAACCTAAACCATGCTTTAAAGACGGGATAATATCTTTCAAAATAATACATGTAAATAAGCATCGGCTATAGCGTTTTTAGCGTAAGCTTCTAATTATCTTCAGATTGAGAATAAAAAGAAATTTCTAACAAAGATCTTTTAGTGAGAAGCCAAAGAGAGACATGGATGATCATCTTTACTTAATACATAAACACATCATTTTCTTCATGCATGTAATGCTAATTTTAGTGAAGTTCGGTCACCTGAGTAGATTTAGAAGCATAAAGACAACTAGATGCAAAAAATATGTTTTGTGTACATTTTACATGTTATAGAAAACCAGTAATCACTATTTTTGTTGGTTTGCCTTTCAACAGATAGATAGAATAAATGATGTGAGTTTTTGTATTTCTTTGCAAAATATAAGGAATAAAGTGTTCGTTCAATTCGATTACTACGAGGTTACTTCACTTTTACTCAGAATAACCGTTTAAGCTTAAAAGAAACTTTTTATGTGGATATATTTTCCTTCTCACGCCGTTGATTATTTTGTTGCTGTTGTATTTTACGCTGAGGCATTTTCTTAGTAAATGTAAAAATGTTGTAGATAGCAAAACCATTTTTGCCCTGATGGGCTTAGATTAGCATCAAGAACGCGCATACAGTCTGCAGTCTTTATCGAATCAAACCCCCAAATTTCCAACTTCATTCGCTGCCATGCATCCCCACACCATCACAAAACCGCGCTTTCGCAACAGGTCATTTACTACTTTCTAAATACCCTTGCATTTAATGCGTCCATATGAAACCTCAAATCTTTGGATATATCGACACATAGTTGCTTTGGAGCCTTGCTTTTCTTTCCAAAGTTTTGTCTAGTCTTTTTTTTTTTGCAAATATGTTGTATGTTGATGAAACCGGTGCGTTTTCCATTTAGTCAAAGTTAGCTTTCGATACGACGAAAATGCGTAACTTTAAAAAAACGTTTTGTATTTGTTTAACACTATAGACTGTTACAAACCTAAGTTTCGGCTAATTAATTAGCTGCTGAGAAATACCATTTTGGTGCTATTCTATGATCCTAATGTGTGCACTAAAATTCTCCGCTCTGATTATTATAGAAATTACATAAGTGTAAATGCTTCTGAGATGCACTAACAAAATTACACGAAAGTATACACTTAATTATGGTAATTATTACTATTATTTATTTATTAATTAATTAACTTATAAATTAATAATTACCATTTAATTATTTAATTATTTTAATATAGTTTAATATATGTTTGTGTGTTGCAGTATTATTTATGTTTAATGTAATATTTTAATTATTGTAATTATCTATTTGATTTATATGTAGTTTGAATATATTTGTGATCGCGTTCATGAGTGACATGCTTCAGTAAAAGGGCAATCGCTTCACATGGGAGTTGTTTAAAAACATTTTGGTTCCTAGATTAAAATTATTTTCTGTTTGTATTTTAAAGAACTAATTTTTTTTACTTGGATTATTTATAGTATGAATACGTGTTTGATTTCAAGGTTTTTAAATAAATTTTAATTAAATGTAAAAGTATAACGTTAGTGTGAAATTATTAAGTCGGAAAAAATGTGTCATGAAAAGATTAGATTTTGTTCAATAGAAATAGTGTTATGAAAAAATTTATATAAAAACTTTTTTCGCTTACAAAAGGTGGAAACATCAGTTAGTTGTTCAGTTATAAATGCGTGATGCATAAATTTGAAGGACCTTGAGCTGGGGTAAGGTGTGGGTCTACCAATAAAATTTTTCTGCAGTAAAAACTGCATTAAACATTATCAAAATTGACAAATTTACATTATCGGAATAAGAACTAAGTTAGTATTGAGTTTTTTGACTGTTTAGTGGACTTAATTTTAGAAGATAAATATATATATGAGGGATATGAATCTATACGTTTAATACCAATCTCCTTTCAATTCAGTTTATTATTCCCTTTAGATAGAAATATTCATCTCTTTGAATTTATTTTCCGCTCATATTTTGAAAAATGTCTCTGAGAAAGAGAATAAAAAATTCACTTTTTTATGTGGCTTTTAAATTAAGAATATTTTCATTTTTTTTATGAGAAATATTTATCTGGGGCTTTCGTGTTTATACATTTCTTTCCCTTTTTTAATCTGTATATGGGGTTATATTTTTTTATATCTTCGTCTGAAAAAGCTATCCGTGCATTTTTATATGAAAAATAACTAAAGCTAATTTTACACGAAATAATTTTTAGTTAAAAAAGTAATGGCACGTCTAATTATAACAATATATTGCATTTTTAAAAACTGGCTTAGGCTGTCTTCGCCTATTTTTAAAAATAGGACATAGAATACATTTTTGAATTAAAAACAAGTCTTAATATAAGTTTATATGATCATAATACAGTTGTCCGAATATGTTAATAGGATTATAATACAACTGTCCATGGCCATCTGTCATGTTATATCTTTATAATTTGGAAACATTTATAAGAACTCAATCTTTTTTAACCAATAAAGATTCATTTATGTTGCAGTATTAGAGACGCAAATGTAGTGTTATTTAAAATAAAATGGAGTGATTCTAACAGAAGTAAAAGGTTTATAAAGCATGTGAAGTTTTCCTGCAACCATTAAATTCAGAATATGATGTAATGGATGAGCTATCCTATCCATTGGTGCATTTCTTAATTTAGGTTATTGAATTTGTGTCGTTGTTGAGAATAGTAAATAAATTGTGTTGTTTAAACATGGAGCAATTACGAAGTAGATGAGATTATTGGATATATAATAATTAATCGGGGGATCACTTACACTTAGCACGTCCAGGCTATACACCTTCTTATAAAATAGAGTGATTCTAACAGAAGGTAAAAGGTTTATAAAGCATGTGAAGTTTTCCTGCAACCATTAAATTCAGAATACGATGTGACGGATGAGCTATCCTATCCATTGGTGCATTTCTTAATTTAGGTTATTGAATTTGTGTCGTTGTTGAGAATAGTAAATAAATTGTGTTGTTTAAACATGGAGCAATTACGAAGTAGATGAGATTATTGGATATATAATAATTAATCGGGGATCACTTACACTTAGCACGTCCAGGCTATACACCTTCTTATAAAATAGAGTGATTCTAACAGAAGGTAAAAGGTTATAAAGCATGTGAAGTTTTCCTGCAACCATTAAATTCAGAATATGATGTAATGGATGAGTTATCCCATCCATTGGTGTATTTCTTAATTTACGTTATTGAATTTGTGTCGTTGTTGAGAATAGTAAATAAATTGTGTTGTTTAAACATGGAGCAATTACGAAGTAGATGAGATTATTGGATATATAATAATTAATCGGGGGATCACTTACACTTAGCACGTCCAGGCTATACACCTTCTTATAAAATAGAGTGATTCTAACAGAAGGTAAAAGGTTTATAAAGCATGTGAAGTTTTCCTGCAACCATTAAATTCAGAATATGATGTAATGGATGAGTTATCCCATCCATTGGTGTATTTCTTAATTTACGTTATTGAATTTGTGTCGTTGTTGAGAATAGTAAATAAATTGTGTTGTTTAAACATGGAGCAATTACGAAGTAGATGAGATTATTGGATATATAATAATTAATCGGGGGATCACTTACACTTAGCACGTCCAGGCTATACACCTTCTTATAAAATAGAGTGATTCTAACAGAAGGTAAAAGGTTTATAAAGCATGTGAAGTTTTCCTGCAACCATTAAATTCAGAATATGATGTAATGGATGAGTTATCCCATCCATTGGTGTATTTCTTAATTTACGTTATTGAATTTGTGTCGTTGTTGAGAATAGTAAATAAATTGTGTTGTTTAAACATGGAGCAATTACGAAGTAGATGAGATTATTGGATATATAATAATTAATCGGGGGATCACTTACACTTAGCACGTCCAGGCTATACACCTTCTTATAAAATAGAGTGATTCTAACAGAAGGTAAAAGGTTTATAAAGCATGTGAAGTTTTCCTGCAACCATTAAATTCAGAATATGATGTAATGGATGAGTTATCCCATCCATTGGTGTATTTCTTAATTTACGTTATTGAATTTGTGTCGTTGTTGAGAATAGTAAATAAATTGTGTTGTTTAAACATGGAGCAATTACGAAGTAGATGAGATTATTGGATATATAATAATTAATCGGGGGATCACTTACACTTAGCACGTCCAGGCTATACACCTTCTTATAAAATAGAGTGATTCTAACAGAAGGTAAAAGGTTTATAAAGCATGTGAAGTTTTCCTGGCACCATTAAATTCAGAATACGATGTGATGGATGAGCTATCCTATCCATTGGTGCATTTCTTAATTTAGGTTATTGAATTTGTGTCGTTGTTGAGAATAGTAAATAAATTGTGTTGTTTTGATTATAGCTAGTTTTCCTTCTAACTCTCGTACACTAATGGATGGGATAGCTCATTCTTTAGTGTATGAGAGTAAGAAGAAAAACTAGCTGTAGTTAAAACAACACAATTTATTTACTATTCTCAACACTGACCCAAATTCAACCTAACTTAAGAAATGCAGTAATTGATAAACATGGGAGCAATTACGAAATAGACGAGATAATTGGAAAAAAATAATTAATCGGATCATTTACACTTAGCACGTCCAGGCTATATACCTTCTTATATTTGAAGATAATTTCTAAAGTAATCCAATCCAATCCAAACCGACCGAATCCAATTTTTTTACTAATTGACCAAATCGTCAGTCTTAATATTAATTAAATAATCTACGAAGTGCTCTCGTCTAGCTTTATTTTATCTTACATTAATCTTCATGTTATCCTTTAGCTTCTAACCTCTCTCTCTCTTGCTCGAACCCGAAAGCCAATACTTAAATACATGACATAATTTACTTAGACCGTGTCTTCTTCTTTGGGAGGAAGTTTTCAATTAAATAATATTTAAAGAAAGTTATTCTCTAAGAGGATAATTAGGAAAAACGCGGATAGGTCCGTTACAACGATACAAATATTGGAGTATTTTTTTCTGCATGAAAATAATATATTCCAAACTTGGATCCTATATATATATTAGATGAAGAGCCTTAAAAAGTATGGTGTGTTTTCACACACACGGTTAAATAGTAGTAATAATAAAGGTTTGTTATAGTTATCAATGGAGGAATAAAAATTGTTATTTTGAACAAAACACGGCTTACGTCCATTAAATTTCCCTACTTAGTGATTTATATTAATATGTTGAAGAAATTCTTAATCATCACAATGTCATAGTAAACATTTTCTAAAGGGGAAAAAATAATAAAATGAGATAAAAAAAAATCTGGAATGCAAGGGGCTGTTTGTATATGAATCCCAGCATATAATTAGGACCTGATAAAATAAACTTCATTTCCAGCGTCAAAAGATTAACTAGCATTGTCGATTAAATAGACTCATACGTCAAGATCCTGTTCGGAAGGGAAATCAAAAGAACTCTATGCTCATTATTTCGATGATATATTTTTTTCTGAGAATCCGAAATACAGATGAAATGTTTTTTGAAAACTGTAATATATACTGCATTTTGCTGCTGTTTAACTGGTCTGTCATTCTGTGCCGCATTTGAGAGTTTAATGATAAATAAATCAGATATAATTTTAAAAAAGGCTTTAAAATGCACTCATATCCGGAATGAAATTTAAAAAAATTTAGATTAAAAGTAAACATAATATTTTTTTGAGATTTATTTCTTTATTTTCCAATAATATATTCCACAAATAAGAGCCGGTGGAGATTTTTTAAATGCGATTATGATGGCGATGTGAATCAGCATGTAGGTATGTATGTATACGTGAATTCTGCAAATAACAAAATTATTGTAGATAACAGATTATTTTTCTAAAATTTTAAAAGGACAGATAAAGAAAAGGATGTGTTTTTCAAAAAGAAAGCATAGTTTTTATCACTTACAAATGAAATATAAAAATTTATAAGTGCGGCAGTCATTTTTTGCTTACATAATGAACTGAAATTGTTCAACTTTCTGTGTTAAATGATTAACTGTTAGATCAGCAAACAGGTGCTTATGGTGCTCCATTAAGATCAGTAATTCCCAAAGTGGTCTATATCGACCCCCAGGGGTCTATGATGACCAACAAGGGGTCCATGCCAGAGAAAAATAATTTAGGGGGCTATGTGGTGTAAATGGGGGTCTACGATAGTGGATCTCAAAAAATCTGATCGTGACTTTAAGTTTTAAAAAAATTATTCAAGTGGAAACCGATTTACCTATTTAACAGATTTATTTGCTAAATTTAATGAGGTTAATTTGCAATTATAAGGCGACAGCATATGTTTCATTAAAACAAGGACCTTCATTTCAGGTTTTTGCGTGAGCTCAGTGTCGTCCGTCATGACATGTTCAAATACGCGGACCGTCCCAAGCCTCTTACTGAAAGTGGTTTATTTATCACTCAGTTTCTTGCCAGAATTAAGCTAATGCAGTATAATATGGGACGTCAAGAATTTTCCCAGTTTTTCAATTTGCCAGGAAAATGATGTTTTAACATACGTTCTACATTTGTATGTCGTTTATTCATATTTTGAAACTAAGTTTGAGAATGCTTTTACCATGGTAATACCACAGTGTGTGTGTAAGCAATAAATTCGTATGGTCACAATGAAAAAAAAAACAACACAATGTCAGATTACATGAGGAACTGATCGGAATAGGCTGACAAAGATCTTAATGCAAAGTTTAGAAACGGATGACAGTAAATTTGGCTTTAAAAAGATATACCTGTTATTTATCCCGAACTATGGAATTTCGCTAAAAAGTATTTGATAGCTTTTCTTTGTGAGAAAGAGTTTCAGTGTGTTTGCCAATCTCCAAGACAGTAAAAGAAAGCGAGAGAGAGAGAAAAAGACTGGAGATTACTAGCCGAGGAGATTTAGGGTTAAACCTGACAAGATTGATGCCAAATGTTGAAAATATTCATCCCTCCCGTTGAAAGCATTTGTTTGTTGCTTAGTTATTTTATGTAATAGTTATGTGTTTTATGTATTCATTAACTTTTAATTTAATTAATTAGCTGTTTCTTAAGTTTTAAAAAAGCACTATACTTCACTACAGCTAGAAATTAAAGTCTTTTTAAGTAAGTAGCTCTGCACTGTTGTAAAAAAAAAAAATTTAAGTTGTGTGATAAATTTGCAAAAATTCAATTTTAAGTAAAAGTGGTGGTCTACCCCAAACCGAAAAACATGGTAAGGGGTCTGTGAGACAAAAATGTTTGGGAATCTCTGCTTTAGATGTAAAAGTCGTCAGCTTGCGCAAATCTATCTGAAATGACTAATAATGATAACTTTTAAGCTTGCGGCAATTGTAAGCCATCTAACAACAATAATAAGTGACTTCTCAGCTCAAGTGAAAACCTTAAATGTATATTATATGCGAATGGAATTTATCTTAAAATATATTACTTTATACCAGGGGTTCTGGAACTTGGAACTTCTCAGGGTGGCAACCCCATTTTCTATACAAAAAATTTGTGCGATGCCATAAGCATTGCGCAGCATGTGCAAAACTAATAAAATAAAAGGTTTTATTATAATTTAAGCCAAAAAGTTTCTTCGTTGTATACACTTTCTTATCTTGATTATATTTCAGATACAATATGTAAAACTATTTGTTAATGGCGAACAAATTATTTTATGGAAAAAAATACATCGAAATGCCTAAAATATTTGACGACCCCTGTTATTCGTCACGCGACCCCTATTTTAAGGAACACTGCTAAATACGATATAAATATTTATGTTTACATTCACAGCTTAATGCTTACAATAACATGAAATATTTTTGAAACTGAAACTCAAATTGCGATTAAATAAAATCCAGTTGACCTACTGGATCATTCTTGTCTATTTGGGAAACATGATTCTACTGAAGAGGACATTGATAAACAAATAGGTTGATAGTTTTGTTAAAAGCCATTCAAAATGCTCAATAACATCCCACCATTGGATTCGACTAGTCTTCATGTTATCTGTTTGCGTATAAGCAATGAGAAACGAAAATAAAACACCAGATTTAATGTAAGTGAAAAAAAAAATGTTTTTGGTTAAAACTAGGCAATAGTTGTGAGGTATGTAATATATTTGTTTATTCTATAGAGTGTTTTGTTTAAAACAACATGCGAGAAACAGAATGAATTAATTGGGATATTTTTTATGTTTGCATTTGAATTTTATTGAGAATAAGTGAGATAGTTATATTAAAAAAAACTCGGTTGTGAATGCATGGATTCGTGCTGTTTTTATTCATTGATGTTTTTTGTTTGTAATTTCCCCCTTTTTTTTGTATGCTAATGTTATAGTCGTATATTTCTTCCGTCCTTGATATCCAAGACTTGTGTCGTTTAACTTACGTACGAATTAATCGAAAATGCCAAATGTCGGGGGGAAAATTTATTGCGATGCTTCTTAAAGTAATTTATCGTCTCGCTTATATGGATTTTCTCGCACTGGATTTCGGATGGGCGTAGAAGACCGTGACTTTTGTAAATTTTTTTTGCATCATTTTCGAAAAAATTAGCGTAGAATGATTTATTTGTACAATGTAACAAACACAACTTTTAATTGAAACTAGGTTAAAAATATTAACGAGCAAAAGAAAAGAAAAGAAATAGAGTAGTTTATAAAAATGAAGTTTTTTCGTCTAGACTCTTATTATTTTAATCGTTTTCATTTATTTTTTTCAGTGATCTGACTAAGATGCTTTCCCCTTCATGAACAAATGTGTTGATTCAGGTAAGATTAATTATTTTATTATTGATTTTTAAATTTTTTTAAAAATCAAGAGAATGAAGTAGTTAGTACGAACATACTAATTAAGAGTAAACAATAATTAAAAAGATATATTAGTGGATTTTAATGAAATTCAGCGACCCTTTGCGCATGCCCGATTGTGTGTGTGTATTAAAATAATTTCTTACACACCTTACGAAGTACTACTACGCTTATATATATATATATATATATATATATATATATATATATATATATATATATACAACTCACGAACTCTACTTTGTTTACCTTTCAATTTTAAATGAAGTTATTAGTACAGGGGTCTATATATAACCGTAAAATCCGGCGTATAACGTGCACTTTTAACACAAAAAATAATATGGAAATTTACGGGTGCACGTTATATACCAGGTATAAAAATGGTAGCTTTAAAAACAAAAGAGATGAGCATCAAAACAAAAAAAGTTAGACTTCTACATATATCAAAGTATAGTTTTTTTGAAAGAAATGACACACTTTTTGAACTTAGAGTTGTAGTTCTAGAAGAATGCTATTTTTTTTTCTTTCAAAAGAGCCCGGGATAATACTTCGAATAAAAGATTTCAGAAGATAAGAACATTGCTTACGTACATTTTATGTCTCTTCATAAAAAAAGCGCGTGCGCGCGTTGTATTACAAATATACCTTAAATTTAAAAAATACAGCTTGAATGTATTGGTGCTCGTTATACGCCGTATTTTATACGGTATATATATGTATATTTTAACGAGTGATTATATTATAACCGAAAAGGCCTTTAAATTATGCATCTAAAGTTTAAAAAGGCCAATGGCATAATATTAAATATTGCATTTGTTGACCTTCATAAAATTTCGTTTGTATTAGTTTTATTTGCTATTTTTTTCAAAAAAGCAAATCGAAAAAACCACTCGTTAACTCTATTCATTTTTCTTTCTAAAACTAACATTTTTCAAAAATGTTGCATAAACCTTTGTTTCTTTAGTTAAATATATGTTTGCTTTTGGTAACATGAAAAAATAATTCCCCTGCATTTCATTATCGACATTTTACATGAGCAAATACTGAACCGCAACAACATAAAACGCTGTTATGTGCGAGATACAGTAGTTGCTCTGACAAAATTTCCTTGTCTAACAAACTGGAAGCCGATAAATATTCTGACTGTTTTCTTTCCTTCTTTAAAGTGGGGATAGCTTCCAAGTGAATACATTTTTGGTAGAATCTTAAATGATCTTTTTTCTGTTTTAAACGCCAATAAATTTTAACAAAATCACTTTTCATTAAAACTCTCAATGACCTTTCTTCAGTGTTAAATGCCAACAAATTAGCTCCTTTCACTCGTAACTTACCGCTCAACTACTCATAATTAACATCTTTCCCCATCGTTTTCCAACTTTGAAGTTGAGAAATAGGTTGTATGGACATCTGCAGCCAGAATGTGCTAAGATGTGAAGGGAAAAGTAATTCGGTCATATATATGTGACCATCGCTACTCCCTGTTGAGCAAGTAGGCAGGAGAAATGAAATATATCACGAAGGAATATGTACCTGCTTGTTTGCTTACTGTCTAGAATGGCCAACCATTTTTTTCTCGTAAATCTCATTGTGTTTGCTCGCCGATTTCCAATATTTGCGCGCCATCTAGAATCTAGATGCTATTTTTATTTGTGTATCTTTGTCTGGAGGTATTATGTTTTGTTACTATTAATTCGAACTGATTAACTTTCTGCATGGATAAAATTCTATAATAAATTTTAATGAATGAATAACGATTGTGTTCTCAATCCGACTTTATGTCTTATCTCTTAGCCAATTGCAACCTCCGTATTAGCGATGTAAATTAAGTTTCAACATGTACGCGACTAACGACTTAAATAATCGTATCATCGCGCTTCTAGAATTGGAGGTGATAAGTCTTTGATAAATTTACGGTGAAGGAAGTGATTGGATTTTTAAACACCTGAATTGTGAGGATCACCATCTCCTTTTTCTTTCTGTGTGTTCTTGCGTTATTTATATATTTCCTCGTGCTTTTCATAGAAAGATTTCTGCTTCTAATTTAGGTGGTCGGAACAGTTTGCTTAAAAGGTGACTAAACTTTTTTTATTAACAGGAAATGCTGGAATTAAATCTAATTTATTTAATACTGTCGTGTAAAATTTTTTTTAATTGGTTTTGACGCTTATGAAATCTATATATATAACTGATAAAATGGTTCAGGAGAAGTTGGTATGATTCTATCTCCGGTAGAAAAATAAAACTTTGAGTTAAAATTAAAGTAAATAAAAATATTGAAATTTAAAAATTGGTTACATCATTTTCATGCCTTCCGTAGTAAGCAGTTTATACTTGATGGGAAAAATTGAACATATTTTGAATTGATGTTTGTTATATCGGAACCTTTGAACTTGGGCATGCGTTTGTGTGCTATGTGTTAATGCTGTCTTCATCTCTTCATCTAATATCAAAGAAGCTGTACCAAATTCAAAACACATTTCCTAATAAAAAAGATGCCTCAATTTCCATTCAGATTGGGGACATTGTAGATTATATTTCCGTTTATTACATTGTACTTTTGAGTATTTCTGTGTACTCCAATTTGGAGCTCTATAGGACAGGGAAAGTCAAAATATATATATATATAATATAATTTTGATACATTTTTATACTTGAAAAAGACTTCCTAGTTTTCTTTTTCTTTTGGGGGGGGGGTGAGGGTTGGGGTGGATCGTATTCTTTTTTAACATTAGGATAATTTTAATTAGCTAATATCTGAATTAACATAAATTATTTTAAGTTAACACCTCGGAAAGCTGAAATTATCTCTAGCACCAGACGTGTCACTGTTATTCAGCATTCAAATTGATAGCTTTATATTTTCTTATTACTTTTTTTGAAGTTTTCCTTGATACTTTTCTTTTATGCATAAACGATGTCAATTATTTTTCCTTGTTTGTGGGATCTACTCGCCTTCCATGGCTGATTTTGTTTGCTTAAAGATGTTGAAGAAAAGGAGCTTATTCAAAACACTATTTCAATTTGAAGAATGTTCTATTAATGTATTTGCCCGTAAACTTAAAATTAAAAAAATATTGAATAAATTCATCTTTTTTTACAAAAGCACAAGATGAAGTTCAATTTTTTTTTTGAATGTAGAAGACGAAATATGAAAATTCGGAAAAAAATTTATTGATTATAACAGGTATAAATTTTACAGTAAAATGTTCTTTTGCATATGTTAGTGAAAGGGTAAAAAATATGCTAGTTGCACATTAGATCTTGTCCATTAACATCAGGAAACTGATCGATTGATTACTTCACAACCGTCCCAATTAAATACACGAAGGTTTATATAACATTAGGAAGAAAAGTTTAGTGTAAGCCATAGTTTTAAATATACCATATTTCATTATTTTCGTTCTGCAGACTTTTTAGTAAATTAACCCGGGAGCGGTCGAGTCAGAGTCACCCCAAGCTCACAAAATGTTTAATTCTGCAAAAACTGTTTGTTACCAATGACCTTGTCAGTATCCTCCTATATGACAGTCTTCATAGGAAAGAAATTATATTTGTCACATATCTTCCTCTTTTTTTGGGTGGCCGCAGTAGCCTAGTGATCACGGTATCGGATCGTGGTTAGTATGTCATGAGTTCGAGCCCAGCACCACTAAAGACCCGCCATATAGGGGAGCGATGCACGTTAAATCTGTCGAGAGCTAAACGTCCTCCCGTTGGTGTGGTGTGGTAGCTAGGAGAGAAGGTGCCAGCTCAGGTGTCGTCCTCAAAAAAGCTCAGGAGTCGTCCTCTTGTGGTTCAAAATTACGAGGTCCTTCGCCAAAAGCCCTAGTGTAGCTCAACAGTGCGACGTTAATATTCACTCATTCATTCATCCCTCTTTTTTTGGGAGTGGCAAACGTTTTTTACAATTTTAAGGTACTGGAGGTGACTGAGTTCTCCGCGCGACCACTTTTGTTCCAAAATATTTTTTATGAACAGGCTACATTTTCCCCCTGTGAACGACTTGGGGTTTTTCCATAGCTGTGTTGTACGACTCCTGGTTTATAAATGTAAATGAACAGAATAAAAGAAAGAAATGGGCATCTGCGATCTCTATTAGATGAAATTGAAACTGATCACGCAAGGTAGAGCTTGAGGAAATAAGGGATATTAATCATGATAGCGGAAGTAAATTTGAGAAAAGCAATGAATATGAAACGTTTGAGTCCAAAGGAAGATATTTTCCAAATCCTACCTGGAAACTTCACCAAGAAAGAGATATGAAGCCACAAATGTACCACAAAACACATTGTGCCCTGCCAAAAAAAAAAAAAAACACCTCACAAGCACAAAAAAAAATTCAAAAGGCTATTTGTCAATCATCAAAGGCCAAAATATTACAATAATTTAACAAAATGACAGTTTTGTCCGCAAATATCATTCCTATAATGTAAGCAAAAAGTGCCTGCGATTTGTGTCCTTTATTAAAGTCACGCACATTTGAAACATTTTAGTTCCGTTTGATTAGATTTTCCCCCAAATTATCAAAGAAAAATTGAAAATTCCTTAAAAATAGTTAAGTATACTTTTTCTTTGTTTTATTTTTTCAATTGAACTACGATTTTTATCGTGTACAAAAAAAATAAAAAATATTGGGGTGACTCAGTCACCCCCGCGTGACCACTAACGTTAGTATCGAGTGCACACCTTCTCCTGGGTTAATAATCTTTGACTACCTTTATTCTTCACAAATTTCTGAACTGACGAGTTGACAGTAGTATTAATTTTGATATTCAAATAATCCGCTTTTAAGTATGAGGTTAATGAGTAATTAATTCATTGTGTAAAACGAAATGTATTTTTCAGCAAACATTTTAAGCTGATGGAAAAGACGTCAACGAGGGGGGGGGGCATTTATGTATATTCATAGAAGATCGATGAGGATGGCTTTAAGTTCTTTGAGCAAACATACTGACAGTAAAATAATTATTATGATAAGCCGCGAAGAATCTGAAACATCTCTTGTATCAGCGACACTCCCCTTAGTGTCCTTGACCTGTAACGTAACTCACCTTATCCATCAAAACTCTATGGTGAACTGCATAGCATATTGATGTTAATATTGAATATATGGTGAAGTAAAGCAGGTGATTTATATTTTTTTGACCTCGTATTTACTTATTCATAATTATAGACTTTGTTGTGAATAATGTAAATGATAAGGCCCTTAAGAATTATGATAAAAGAGTTTACTCTTAAATATTTCGCTTGATATAATACTCTGGATGTTTTTGAATCATGGAAGGAATTTACACTGTGTTTGCTCTAGTTTCTAATTTAATTGATTATTCTCTGTTATATTCTATTTGAGAAATTGGAGAAAACTTAGAAGTTTCATGTATTCTTATTATACAAATTGTTATTATTAAAAGTGGTTTTAAGTTACTCAGAAGGTAAAATCTGTCCTTAAAAGTATAGATGATGCAGTTTATTCACTTGATATACATTTTTTAACGTGAAAATTTAATAGAGAAAAATTTTGCTAGACTATTAAAATATAGAAATTTTTTTATAATTTATATTATATTTATTTCATTTTAATAAATCATAAAAATAGTTAAAAATTTATGAAAAAAATATGAAACAAAAAATATAATAAAATGAATATGTATAGGGACAAAACATCTATTTACATAGTTTTTCCAACACAACTTCTAATGAGACTCATTTGTCGGAATTCCTTAATACTCGGAAAAGATTTAACTGCTTTCACGTATATTCCAGATGAGAACATAGGATGTTTCCTTATATGTAATTTGATAAGGAAAGGTAAAAGGTTAAGTTCTTACTTTTATCATAATTTCGCAATTGCAGATACTTACCTAAAAAGAACGGGATTACTTCATTTTTAAAAGATTCTTTTTATTTTTTTTAATGTTATATACAGTTGCATGAAAACCTACTTTGTAGTTGAAAATTTTCTGATAATCTTATACAAAACTTAAATATACATTAATCTGTGGGTGAGTTTGCTATTGAGAAATCATTCGAGAGATGTAACTCTACTTGCGCAGTGATATCAAATTCTCAAGTCTAAAGTATTTTTTATTCATGGGACGTTAGGGCAAAGAAACGAATCGTTAATGAATGAATGTATTACGCTTAAACATGAGCGAAATTTTTTAAAAAAACTTATATTAAGCTTTCAAAAATAATAATTTAATTGAGTATTAGAGAGAGAGACGTTTTTTTTTTGTTTTAATTTAAAAACTCTGAAATTCATCGATAATGCCAGTTTTACACTTTTGTTTATATTATGAAACTATCCTGACAATATATTTTTTATAATTTTTTTAATATGCTTAAACAATGTAAATAACAAAGCCAAACATATAAACAGGATATAGTATATTAAACAATATAATATATCATAGCCTGGTTGAAAAAGATAATGCTAAACACACAAAAGGTTATACCACATGCTACAGAAAGATCAATAACACATATTACAAAAATGATTGCAATTTAAAATGTTATTGATTTATTAATAATTTCGAGAAGAAAATTCTTTTCAAAGCTAGTGAAATAACACCAGACAGTAGTTCTTATCTTCACCACATGGTTTAGCATATAAATAATTATAATTAAGACCTCAGATTGCGTTATTTAAGATATATGCTATCATTTTGAGAAAACAAAATAGAAAAAGAGCTTTCTCATTCCATTAAATATTTACTTTAAATAATAGGTTCCGAAACATTTGCATGTTATACCATTAACAAAAGAGTGGGTCCTAAGGGGTAACTTGTATTTAGTATAGTCAATAGTCATAAAAATCTACTATTCTATTATATGTTTTTTTTATTGTTGTAAAGTATTTACTTGACTAATTAAACTCTTGAACTATTTATTATGAGGGAGGATGCTTACACACACACACACACACAGTTATACAGCTTAGTTGTTGATTATAAAGATCTAAATACTACTTCATTCATGCTCAATCAGAAAAATTTTAATATAGTGACATATTTTTTCGTCATTACTTTGGAAAAGTTAACAAAACGTTAGAAACACTTATATTAAAGCTGTCTTCACTTAATGTTCAAAAATGGTATCCGAATTCGGAATATTTTTTTTTAGATATAAAATTTCTCCAACAATATTATTAAAGTTTGGCATCACTATCTTATGGAAAGCAGCATATTTTTTCATTCTTTGGATTTTTATTAGAGTTGATCCATTTTTTAGTGTAACTTTTTTCCCCTGGTAAAATATATTACGCATTTTTTTCCCAGTGTCGTAATGTTAAATGAGCCATTAAAAATGTTTTGAAATTTTAAAAACACAATATCATTAACAGATTTATCAATGAAAACGTTGCGAATTTTCATAAAATTCGAAACATTTTTCTGTCTGAAAATGTGCTCCACATTTAGTTCAGGTTCTCGTACATGTGGCGAAGACCGCCTTAAACTAAACGGCAGTATATATCTCTTCTGTCTGGTAACCATACCTAAATGTGAGGCTTCTACAAATGACATTGGAAACAAGGTTTGGATTGTTAGAAAAATATCCACGCAGAAAATGTTGCATTATCTCTTTTTTTTTGTGTGTGTTATCTGTCTTTGTTATCAGAGTAAGTTCTTAACATCAACGGCTGTGCCCTCTGTCGTAATGCGGGTCTCCGAAAATTCTTCTGTAGTACTTTCTTTTTTTATCTCGATCTCTTACTGAACTTCTCCCCATTCAAACATAAAATGAAGGTAGCCATCGTATGACTCGTTATCGCGGTGCCATTTGGAGAGGAGTTTTGAATAGGTGAATAGGGTATGAGATAGGCGGCTTCTCACTTGCATGCAGCACGTGGTGTAATCAACTTTTTAATAGCCATTATAGCATATTTATTGTTAAATAAGTTTAATGTAAGACGTGAATATGCAAAGTTTTGTGTATACAGTAGAACGTCGTTTATCCGAACGTTTATTATCCGGAGCGTCAAATATCCGGCCCAGTGTATATATTTTATAAACTGGTCGCTGTACAATGGTACAGCGAAAAATAAGTGATTATTTTCCACAATAAAAGTAAATTTGCTGCATTTTGCACATACTTGGCTTTTTCTTCAAGCACGTTACTCGAATGTGAGGATTTTCAATATTCGTATAGTGTTCGGTTTCATATTCTGCACGGATCGCATTCAGTTTTCGGTTATCCGAACGGTGTCCGGTCCCAATTGATTCGGATAAACGACGTTCTACTGTAGTTTTAGTTTTTCATTATTTTCCTTGTGGAAAAATCATTATGTTGCAGAACTTTTAAAATGCATTATAGGCTTTCGCATAAGATGACTGATATGGACATGATAAAATCCTGCCTTGATAATTTTTAATAAAAATAAATCTGCCAGACCATTACCTATTGAAAAAGAAAAATATCAGAAAGTTTTATTATGTAATCATACGCAATTTGTTTGATTTGTAATTGTTATAAGGCATCTTGAATATGCAGCATTTTTTGTAAAGTATTGTTCAATTAAAAAGTATATTGATAAATTTGTTACCAAGCATTTATATCCAAAAGGTGTTCTAACTTGTAGAATCAAGCGAAAATCAAGCATTATATGCTAGATAAAACATATAGAGTAGTTGGAATAGATTTACTTTGTTGTATGTATGATAAAATCATGTAAAAAACATCGTGTATGTATAATTTCATAAAAAAAAGAAAGATTATCTGCTTTTTTATTAATCTAAGTCTGTTGTAAAAACGATAACCATAATTTCCGATTGTCTATTAATTTTTTTCTGGTATAATTTATGAGGCCGCGGTAGCCTAGTGGTTATGGTCGTGAAGTCGTGTCCGGCGTGTCATGAATTCGTACCCTAGTGCCACTGAAGACCGGACGTGTAGAGAGGCTGATGTTCTCCCATTGTCATAGTGTGGTAGTTTAGAAAGGAGGTGGGTGCTTGCTCGGGTGACAAAGGCCTAGAATTTTGAGGTCCGTCACCAATAGCCCACGTTTTGCTTTATAGTGCGACGTAAAAAAATACTTCATTCATTCAGTAATGTAATTATCCCCTTAACATGCACGAACGAGTTAATTCGATCGTGCGTTATTCGCCAAACTGTGCACAAACGAGATAACTCGTGCAGAGTCGTTTCTTGTGCTGCTGTAATTTTCACACTCGAATATGAGCGATCGCCGTCTGCACTCGTGAGACACTGCGATCCGTCGTCATGATTTCGTAAATTCAGGTGAAATTTTTAGTAAATTTTGATAAATATTATTGGAAAGTATTCTTTCATTTGCTAGGCATCAGCATTTGGAACGCATATGTTTTGTATTAAAAAAATTTAGATTTCAGAAGCAAATTACTAGAAAGACTTGTACACAGTTATGTTAGCGATACAAGTATTAAAAAGATCGGAAAGACCAAAATCTTTTGGAATTCTGCCATTAACGGAACGTCATTTTCCCAGTTTTGTCCTACCATCATAAAGAAGCTTCCTCAAGATGGGTTGTGTTGTTAAGAGGGATAGCAAAGGAGAAAATAAAAGAGAATCGTTACATGTGAATTGCAATGTTGGGCTATACGCTGCTCTTTGCTTTCAAGTGTATCAGACAAAAGAAAATTTTGAATTTTTTGAAATAAATAATACCGTTATTATTCGAAAAGGAAGACAATAAAAGTCGATGTACGTGCACGATTGTAATATTCTGCTCTAATCTGCTGTGTGGGTCAAAATCCAAAATTAAAATGAAAATTTTGATTGATTTTCTTTTAATTTTTGGCCAAAACAAGGTTTTAAAAAGTGTTTTCGAAATAATAAAAATTATTATTATTTTGCCAATTTTTTTCAAAATAAGTGTGCGTTAAGGGGTAAATTTCTCAGAACGTATCATTTGTCGCGTATTGGTTGCTTATTCACTTCTCAAATATCAGTCCTTATTTTTCGTTTTTTAAATTTTTATATTATTGCGGCACACAGCACACAAACAATTAAATATAAATTAAAAATTACTATTTTGTCGGTAGGCACTCCTACCGATTTCGGGGTTCCGTTATCGGCGGAAGTTGTTTACAGACTGATTGAACCCCCCCCCCCCTCGGTTAGGGAATGTTCACACATATTTCCCTTTAGGGATTACTGTGAAGCAAGCCGCGACATCGTTATCCCCCTTCCTAAGTTGTTTGAAATGTGTTTAGAATTATTGATTTGTTCTGCTGTAAAATAAATTTTAAAAGTGAAAAACTTTGTATACATTTAAAAATCATATATTGCTAAATATGCCAACGTTTATTTCAAAACCATTTCATTCTTGATCAAGATCCGCTGGAGATGGAGCAAAATGAATATGTAGATGTGTAATTACCGTTTCAGGATGTGTTGATTGATTTCATAACCAGGAAGTACATAAAGTTTCGTTGAAATTCCAGCGCGTCAAAATAAACCGCTCTTTCCTTCCCCCTATCTTAATAAATACACTTACTTCACATTTTTTATCACAAGATTTTTTTAAAAAAAAATCATGCTTATCAGTTTCCATGAGATCTTATTTATTTTAATGCTCGTACATTTTTCATTATTAAACCTTCTCAATTAATGTTATTCAAGGGGACATGGTACGATTTACAATAAATTTTTTTAGTTTAATGACTTTGATAATTTTTTGATTGCCACCGATGTGTAAAAATTATGTGAAACAGAATTTGTGCTTGAAATTTCATAAAAAGCTAACCATTTAATTTTTAAAGAAAAAAACTTCAAATTTTTAAAGTGATTTTAAAATGCTGCTCCTCCCACAAAAATCGACGTACACACATGAAATTTGATTTACAAGTACGTCAAACTATGTATAACAAAAGTTGGTATGGGTTTTGTGATAAAATGATTGGTATTCGTACAATACATCTTTTTATGAATGCTCTTATTGAAAATTCCTAAAAAATGCATGCATTTTAAATTCAACTATTTTTAAAGAAGTAAGTATTCATTTGATTCAAAAATGCATACCAACTTTTGTTACATGTACCATTAGCAATAGTTAGAGAAATATTTAAGCATTTTGCTCAGTAGAAAAAAAGCCTTAACATTTTAAATGAAGACAAACTAGTTATTTTATCTTTCTCTGGTATAATTCTGTTTTAAGTTTTGATTTGCCATAGGGATGTAAATGAAAACGAACGTAAAAGTCGTCATAATTCTGCATTTTTTTAAAATATAAAGATTTCATATTTTGTGACCGATTTTTGTCTTTTGAATCGCACGGTGTCCCCTTAAATAAATCTTTGCAACCCTTTTTCATGAAGTTCTCTTCCATTTTGAGTTTTTGATTAAGTCCGTCTTGGCAGTTAGAATTGCATCCCTAGCAAATAATGTTTTTGCAAAAGATGCGTGACTCTGTAATCATGCAGTCCAGCCTTTCACTGACATTAGTTTTCTGGCTCAAGGGCATGCTCATCACGTCTTGAGAACGTTAACGGGATTCAAATGCTCCCTTTCCCTTGTAAAATGCATGATTTCTGATAGCGTAATAGAAGTAGCAGCTTCCTTGCTTATTAAGAACGATATATTAATGCAAATATTTTCTTTCTGGCCATCAAATGCTTTCTGGTCTTTATTGTGCCTTCTGTTATGTCTGCATGCATCTTGTTAAGCGAAAGCTCAAAATGAAAGTTGCCGATTATAGCTATTATTAGTTGTAGATAATAACCCTTTTGGAAAGAGTACTACCGTAATGGCTGTAAAAAAACTACAAAAAATATTTTCTCGAAGGACACTGACAAAAGATGTCTTTAAGAGAAAGACAATCAATTATAACGGTTTGAAGCATATTTTGTTCCATTTGAACGGTATAAACAGTTAAAAGTCACCGCGGTGCATGAATTATATAGAAAGATTAGAACCTGTTTCCTCCTTTTTTTTTTGTGAAGCTCTTCACTGATATTTTTTCTTTTGTTTGTTGTGACAAAAATATGAACAATTTAGCTAATGTTATCACATTTTCGATATTTTATACTTGTTGAGTATTAATTTTGCGTACTTTTTAAATTGAATGGTATGTATCTCTACATACCATTGCTAAGCATGCATTTCTTTCAATGATGACTAATATTAATTCTCAGCTGATCTTCGTGAAGTCTCTGTCCCGTCTGGATTTTGAATACAAAGCTAGAGCTTCGTGTGTCTGTCTTACATTTATATTAAAGGAAACATTTATATTTTATTTCTGATTATAAGATCTGATGTAAGCTTTTTACACTTTTGAGTACATTTGAATGTAGTTTCTTAAAAAATATCTGAAAGTTTTACATTCTTTTTTTAAACCCTTTCATATTGTGAACACAGATTAGTTTTTGTTGGTGAAAGCTTTGTTCAATTATGTTTTTTTTTTAAAAAAAATTCCGGTGTGAAATCTCTATTCTATTAGGTTGGTGCCTATGAAATTTCGGATTTTCTTAATATATGAACGTTCGTCTTGTGATTTTCACAATGTTTCTGTTCATCGCAAATGTCAATCATAGTCGTATTGTCCACTGCCAGTCACATTTCAACAAAGAAGATTTTCTCAAAAGGACTCCTTTTTAACCCTCTTTTATAAACTTCACTTGTGTGTAACGAAATCTTTGAACTTGATTTTTACCCTCTTTAAAAGGTCAGAAAAATTCGAAATTTTTCTCACTTGTCCAAAACCGATGACAATAGAATAATTTAATAATTTTGTTCCATTGTCCTGATCAGGATCAAAAGGATTAACGATTTCCCCTTTTCAGATCCGATCCCTCATCTGGCGACTCATTTCAGATCCCATTTCCAGATTTAGCGACTAATTCTAGATTTGGCAACGAAAAGATCAAGATACAACTTAGTTCGATTTACTATAAAAAGGCAGTTTTTAGTTTTTTTAAACTATAATTTTTTGTTATTTGTTTTGACTTTCATAAGGATACCAATTCAAACGATATTCGTGTATGATTTTTTTTTGAGCATTCGCTTGGTAATAATGCTGCAAAAATTACACGCAATATAAACCAGGCATTGGGGGGGGGGGGGGGAGAATACAGTCAACAATCAAAAAATGCGGCGTTGGTTTGAAAAATTCTGGTCTGGTGATTTTTCCTTACAAAATGAACCTCGTAAAAGACCCAAAATATTTGTGAAAAAGGATCATCTGAAAGCATTGGTTGAAACGAATTTAACTGTTTCTATTATATTGCTAGTCCAGTGATGAAATGCATGAAAAATTGAAAATTATACGCCCATTACTTGTTAATCGGTTTATGGTGCAATAATTCCCCACAACAACGCTAGACAGCATATGTTGTACAAAGCAATTGCGAAATAAAGTGAATTAAAATATGAAATTTTGCACCATTTTTTACCGGATCTTTCGCCAACCGACTTTCATTTTTAAAAAAATAATTCGCACAGTTTTTACGATCTAAACTGTATGAAAATGAAGACAGACTGAAAAATTCCGAATTAGAGAGTTTATTGATTCTTATGATCAGAATTTCTTTACGACAGGCTCCTATACATTAAAATCTCTTTGGGAAAGATGTATTGAAGTAAATGGGCATATTTTGATGAAGTAAAAAGCTTTTGAAAAAAATAAAGAGATGCAGGTTTATAAATCCAATTAAAAATTCGACATTTCACACGCACCAACCTAATAGAATTTATGGATATCGTTTAATAAATATTAAAATTGTCTATTTTTCGAATCAAAGGTGAACTTGGGTTAAGTGCATTGTTTGATAGAGCGAGAGGAAGCGAATCTTAGATACGATATAACCGCGAAACCACCGACGAATTGCTACAATAATCGTTTCCTGATGCAATCACTTGTTAGAAATCCTGTGTCTTGTGAGTTCTTAAAATGTTATTTTGATTTCAATCATGATGATTTCTATGAGAGAAAAAATTATAATCATCCGCAATCTCCCATGTAATATAAATTTTATCGCTTTCCGAATCACAAACATCTTTTTAAATAGGCGGTACAACCTGATTTGCGAGAGCTATGCATTTCGCAATTGTATGACTTAGAATAAACAGAAAAGAGAATGACGAAATTCGGTTCAAAATATCGGCGTTGGCGGTGAACAGGTTTGGTCCACAAGCATTAAGATTCATTACTGAGTTTATCAATCAATTTTCTCTTTTAAGTATGAATCTATTCATTATCTTATGCCAATAATCATTGCTTTTTTTCTAATTAAACTCATCAAGTCGGCTGTTTTTAATTACAATTGACTGTAAATTTGCATTCTTTCATACTTTGGTTCATGAATGTAATCCATAGATTCTCAGCGTGGGTGATAATGCGGGCGTTTGAGGCTTTCAGGGGGGGGGGGGGCAGTAAAAGACCCAGAGAAAATTAGGGGGCGTTGAGATGGCACGGTGGGGCTTGGGCAGATTAACCAAATATAGTATAAAAAAGACTAATAAAACACACTGATTATGTACTAACAAAAGTAAACTTTAATACTGTTTACCTTATGTTGATTGTATGCATTTAAATCACATATCACATGTACGAAAATTCACATATTTCGATAGTTCGGAAAGTGGATGAAAAACTTAAAAAAATTACATTACATTCAGACCTACATTAAATTGAATGATATTGTAAATTTTAATTTCTGTAGTGTACGTGTTGTCTTTGTCTGTGAGCAGTAGGAAAAATGGTCCACTACATTTCATTACATATATTATCCAGAAACATAATTAAATATCTTCACCAGGAATTAACGTGTGATTCTTTAAAGACTGAAACTGTCAATTTATATTTATTTTGAGCAATAGTTTATATTATGAATTATTCGTATCATCAAAACCCCTGCCTGTCTTTATAACAGATAAGCTAAAACTTTTATTCCACTCTTTTAAATGAAGAAATTCAGTAACGTTTCAATTCCAACACTATCTTATCTATGACTAAAATATATAATACTACACATTTAAATATATTTGGGGCAATAGATATTTCAGATTCACAAATAAAAAATTTGGGGCCTTTGAAAAAAATTAAATTAAAAAATATTTTCTATTAGTAATAGAACATTTTTTAAAACTTAACTCTTGTTTTCACCATGTATAATGTGCACTCTTATTTCTCTAGAGTGGGAAGGAGCGGTATCGAAATATTCCCTAGAAAAGGGGGCGGTATCGAAATATTTACTAGAAAAGAGGGCGCCAATTCAAAAAAGGTTGAGAACCTATGATGTAATCAGTAGTATTCTGTATAAAAATGACTTAAATTTCTTAAATGCAATAATTGACCCTTTGATTAAGAATACAAACAACTGCAATTTTTTTCTCGCTTTTAAATAGAACCATCTCTTAATGCAAGCTAGCTTTAAATATATTATGAAGTCAAAACAATTCTATTTAATACCATCGTCTTTTTTTTTTATTTCATGGTAGATAAGTAGCACTTTTATTGTGAAGTATCCCTTCGGTATGCAAGTTCTTGAAAAAAGCATTTTCTTGTTTTGCGTTTCAAATGGTATGTTTTTCTTTATTTTTCAACTGTCATTCCTTTGAAAACGTGCTTGATCTTCTTCAAATACCTCTTGAAACATGAAATTAACTTGAAAAGAGGGTCACAATTATTCTTTATTGTTTGTAGATTGAGTGACACGGCGGCACATCGGAAGTTGAAAAACGCCAGATTTAATTATGCAAATTTATGAAAAAGTAAGAAGAATGTAAATAGTATGTAATTTATCATCCATTTATATCTTTCAGTTGATATGGAATCTTTTAAAAAGCTGTTCAGTTGTGAGAGGTGTTTGTTGTTTGTGACTTTAAAAAGGGTTTTTATGGAGATGAAAAGAATGTTTTAGATGTGTAAAGAGAAATATCGAGATTAATATCCATCAAATATCATTTCCTTTAAGAAATTTATTCGAATTTTGACAGCTTTTTGAAAAGCTTTTCAAATATGATAGTTACTTTCGGGATATATGAGAAAAAAATTGTTAACATACACAATATTAAAAAAATTAAGAGCATTAAACTTAAGTGCCTTTGTGTGTGTGTGTGTTACGCTGTTTTTAAAAACTATTTAGACTTCCTTTAACTGAAAAATTTTTACTCTGCACATTATTTTCTTTGTTGAAGAATTCGATTTGTTGTGATTAAAACTATGTATTTTATTCCCCTTGCTCACACATGAGTATTAAACAATTATTTAAAAAAATTGAACTCACATTAAATGTCTCGTAGGATTTTTGTTGTCAACTAATCACGATACCTTCTCCTCATGTTGTTTGAGATGGAGGTGTCGCTGATCATTGAGGTTCCCCGAAGGTATCTAAATGCTATATGCGTGGAGAAGTCATTAAATTAAACTCAAAATAATTAAAAGCAAAAAAATTTTTTTTGATAGTTTACTTTCTTTAGTTTGACATTAGGAAATGAGTATGCTATATGTAGACAGGGCAAGCTAAAGGGTAAGAATCAATTTGTACTTATCTGAATGAGATGCAACCCCTAGGACTTGAGAAAATGCAAATATTCCTTAACCCCTTAAGTGCTGAGGGCGTGTTTACACGTCCTGCTGAGCTGGTGCCTTTAGTGCCCCTGAACGTGTATACTCGTCCTTTAAAAAAAGGGCCTTTTACACTGTACCAGTCTGTTTAAAACTAGTCCAATGGCTTTGGAATACATTGATATTGGCAGTGCTTCTGCAGAATTTACTTATTTCAGAGAACAGGAGGGGGGAAATTTGAAAGGGTCAGGAACGATGAAATTCATAGCTAAGTAGTGTTTCTTGTTTTTTCTTTTGAGAGTGCTCTTTTCTATAATTTATTTGCTCTCATTTTCTCTTACCGTGTGCAACAAGAGCTTTTTAATTTATTTGTACGAATAAGTCTGACAACTGGGCATCTTTGTACACTATCAATGAACTGAATGGGATGCTGGTTTATGTGTTTTCCATGTTTAAGGATGTATCGCACAACAGATAAGTAATAATTTTTTTCATTGTATTGTAATTCTAGGCATTAAATTTTGTATTTTCGTTTTAGTTTATCTCTTTCTTTTTTTAAAGTGAAAGTAAACAATTTTTAGGTTGAAAAACACGCTTCTTCTTTTCCCCATATTAACCGCGAACAACGCGCACGAAGGGAGAATTTCTTAGTTTTTCCTCGGCAGTAAGGGGTTAATTTAGAACCGCAAAAGTGGCTATGACAATATGACTTTGGCACGAACTAATATGGCAATATCGTCCACAAGCATCCTCCATTATCTATGTAATCATCGACTATTATATATAACCGTCTACCTTCATTGACTATTTATACGTTATTCGGTAGTGACGTTCTTTTGAGGTGCGGCGTTGTTTTAGCATTAGTGCCAATTTGACTGGACGGAAGAAAACAAGAGATAGAGGGAATAAACCTCGCGGATAGCCCATTGTTACACGATTCTATACTTTTTTATTTTAAAGAAACAGTTAAAAGAAATATGAATTTGTACAATAGAGATTACTTAAATACTTAGAATTATTGAGATGTCTTGCATTTTTGAAGTATCTTAACTTTGTTGTTAGCCAAATTCCTTGCTTACAGGAAAAGACTTACCAAGTTAGATCAGCAATACTCAACCTGCGGCCTACCGAGCCTTTTTAAGTGGCCCAGTGATAGCCTATTGCTCTGAGAAATTGACTTATTTAAGAACAAAGTATTAAAAATTTGGTGAGAAATTCTTTGTTAAGAAATGAAAGATATCAATTTTGCTTTTTGCTGTCGATGTCGTACGGGTGTGAATTAATATTCTTTTTCTATTTATAATGGTTATGGTTAGTGATAACAGACAACACTGGAGTAACGACAATTTTATTTGTGGAACTAATTTTTAACTATCTTTCATATTTACAAGCGAAAAATGTTCGAAGAAAATATATCGTTTCAAGACTATTGGGAGGTTGACTAATTAGTAGTGAAAAACAGACATGGATCAGTAATTGTTTGATTTGTCTGGAAAGTGCTGTACTTAAAAAATACCAAGAAACAGGAATCATTCAATGACACTTTTCCTCGAAGATCTCTTTCAAGAGGTGATAAATAGGCTTTCTTGAATAATCTTTGCAATAGCAACAAAGTGTCTTGTCAGTGGTAATGCCACAGTGGTAAGAAAGATATCCTAAGAAGTTTGTTATATTATTGGTAATCATACGGAACCGTTTATTGATTCAGAAATTGTGAAGGAGTGTTTCTTAAATGTGTGTGCTTCGAATTTTGTGTGTTAGTGACAAAAATAAGAAATATAAAAAATGATTTAAAAAAATCAAAACAGGATTTATAATATTTTGATCAATTTTCCATATTTTAAATTTCCATTATTATCTTGGTCTTAAAGCATTTCTCTCCCCCACCTTTATCCTCATGTTGCGGCCCGCGTGAAATAGATGACATATGTATGCGGCCGGGCAGAAATTAAGGTTGAGTATCCCTGAGTTAGGTGTTCGTTTTTGGCCAGGAAAAGACGCAATAATTGAAGGGGTGGAGGACTTAAAATAAAATTTTCTTTCGTAAAAGAACACGATTTGATGAAACCAAGAACAAAAACTTTTCACCAGGGCTTCGAACCGTAATTTTTTTTGTTCCGGTTCAACTAAATATATATATATATATATATATAGTGACCAATTAAAAAGAATAAAATCTTCTAAATTTTGATTGAATTACATTTTTTGTTTATGATAGAATTATATTTTTAGTGCAAAAAAGACCACTAAAATAATATATATATCACAAAAATAATGTATCACATAATATAATATAATATCGCATTAAGTTATATATATAAATATATATATATATATATATTGGTTCAGTTCCGGTTTTCGTTCCGCCAAAAATAACGGTTTTCGGTTCAGTTCCCAATGAATCATTTTATTTATGTGAAGTCCTCTTTTTGCACTAAAAATATAATTCTATCATAAACAAAAAAATGTAATTCTATCAAAATTTAGATGTAAATGTAATGGTGAGATAATTATATGGTTGATGTTCAATTAGAAAATATTGAGAAGTTGGTTACAGTAACAAAATCACTGAAGATATATCGAACCGAAACAAACCAAATAATTTTTTTTCCGGTTCAGTTCCGGTTTTCGTTCCGACAAAAAAAAACGGTTTGTTTTCGGTTTTTGATTCAGTTTCGGTTCGAAGCCCTGCTTTTCACTATGAAAACATAAGAAATATTTTAATCGTAGTGTATTAAACGTTAAGCTCATAATTTTTTTTTTTTAAAGAAAATAAATTTTAATAATTATTTTAAGAAGCGCTAGTTGGAGGAAAAATTGGCATTCACGGCAATCTATTTCACCAACTATTTAATAAAAAAATTATCGAATATAAGAAATTTTATTTTTTTGACTCATGAAAAATGTACTAAGATAAGTAGTTTTTTATGAGATTAATATTTTCTTTGAAGAAACGAATATGAGAATTTTTCTGTAATGTGTAATGTAATTCTTTTTTAAAACCAAGCATTTCAGCTACTTATCTAATTTCTTTACAAAAATATATGTTGAAAAACACGTACATTATTTTTCGAAATCCATATACATCTCTCTGTCTTTTTCATTTCCCCATACGCTACATTTTTATCAAAACTTATAAAAAAAGAAATTGACAACTCTTAGTACATTAGCTTTCTTTTCTATCTTTCGCTAGTGATCATATACATCAAATGATGGATCATTACTGTCGATCTCAATGGCCTTTTCAGTATCTTAAAACATGTACTAGGTATTCTTAAGGTTAAGGTTATAGATTCTGGTTGTCATAGAAGTTTTTAAGTTCGTTAAATTACTATTCTGTTGAGTTACAAATGATACGATTCTTTTCGAAGTCTGCTGGTTTTTAAAGCTAAAAAATATATCGTTTTTATTGAAAATTTATGACTAGTAACAAATTGGGGGGAAAAGGAAGAAATGTGTGTCGATATGAATTATGGATTTATTAATAGTGCATTACTAACTCTTGAAGTCAGTTTAGGAAAATAGTATTTCAAGATAAGTAAAATCTCAAACTGAATGTTCCATTTTTTTTTAAATGGATTTTTCTTTTTGTAAATGTGATAGACTTTTTTGCGTAAGAAGTAGTTTCCTTCCGTCTTTAATCGTGATATATTTTACAAAAATGGAATTTTTTTTCCGCACACACAAGGAGGAAACTTATTTCCTTCTTTATTGTATTTTTTTTTTGCCTGTTATTTCCTTCTTAACAGGATTTTCCCCCCACAATGTATGTTCATCATACATCTTGTGAAATTTTTTGTATGAAAAAAAAAATACGTCCCACGTTTGTATTCGCCGAGAAGGAACTTGGGGGAGGGGGGAGGCATTCACAGGTGACATTTTTCCGGCTTTATATGTATAAAAAACTTAAAAGAACTAATGACTAACATAGTTCCTGTTTTCTTAGAAGAAACTGGTTTCTTCGATGTCTTTTTACCCATATAAAATGTTTATGTTACAGATAGTTAAAATCATATATATTTTAAAAAATTTCCCATTAACTTTAATGCATTACCGGCTATCATCGAAGCTCCATTTTCAGTATATATGTTGAAAAATACTTAAATATTGATGTGCATATATTCCTCATGTTAAATCTAAAAATGGACACTGTATGTAAGAATTGTTTTTATCTGAAATAAAATGTAATTTATCAGTATTTTCCAACAGTTTTAATTTAGGGCTCCCGTATCTGACTATTATCCTGCAACTGTATTGCTCAAGTTTTAATTTTAGTTGTGCGTAATTGATTGTTGTTATAAATGAATATTTCCAAAAGTGCACCACGTTAAAATAAAACAAGATATTGAAGGATTCGCTTAAGAATTCCATTTTCATTATTTTAAAATAACTATCAAATTGAATCGAGATCGTATATATAGCTCTAGATTACATCTTAAAAATGCAATTTATACTCATTCATTACATTATTTTCCTTTGGCGTTTTATTGAAAATGAAACTCTCACTGTCACATTGCCAAGCTGATTGATAGTCATGACAGCAAATTAAAGTTAAGACAAATATTTAAAGGAAAAAAAATTAAAGGCATTTGAAGCTTTAGAAAAATGATAAATTATCTTTACCGAATGTGTGTGAGTCATTTTTGTGGATCATAAGAAATTATTACAGCACGGAACATTATTTAACTGCTACCAAAAAAAAATCCATTTATACATTTTTACAAATTTTACACAAAAATGATTAGTATTTGAGAAATATTTTCTAGTATAGTACTAGATTTGACTCTCAATTCTGTATAATCTTCGGTCTACAGCATTTTTTAGGAATATTATTCAAGATAATTTATTCGATATCATATTAAAACTGTGGGGCAGAGGTTCTCAACTATGGACTTGGACCTTTACCAGGTTGTACGGTTGGACACGAATTATTTATAATAAAAGGTATAATTATTTTATTATGTGTTGCAATGTAATGAACGGAAATCAAATATACAATTAACTGCGTGGTCTTAAATTTCCCCAAATTCTTCAATTTTCTTGGAAAAATTACCTTTGACTAAAAGTTGAAAACATATGGAATTACTGTTGTAGATAGTTATCTAGGATGTTTTTTTTATATAATTTTTAGAAATATGTCCCAAAATATTCCAAATTATATACGTGTACGTTGAATTTAAGTATTTACAAGTAACTTACATTTTTCATCTTTCTTTTCAAATACGTGTATTTAAGTTTTTGTAATTTGGGAGGGGTATCCAATACTGATTTTTAAAAGCAATTAAAATTATAGAATTATGTTGGTTGTTTTACAAATGTGTGTGTGATATATTCATACAATTTTTTATGTATAACTATGGAAGTGCTCTTTTTTTTCTTATTAATGTTTTTTTTAAAGCAGTCTAATAGTTTTTTATAGATTTTTAACCATGATAAAAAAATTTTTTTATGTAAAATTTTCTAAAGCAAAGGAAAAGAATCAGAGGAAAAAATCATAAATCGAAAACATAATAAAAGCATTGTAATTGTAGAACTTACATAACATGTTATGTGTCGACCTAGACCGATACTGCGTGTGATGATTCTACACGTATATATAAAGTTTTCTTCAATTTCCTATGTGGCTCATCTAGGAGGGTATTTATAGTTCTCGGTGATAATGTGCCCGGATGTGACAAATACTAGACCAGAATGTGAATAAAAACAAATATTTTCTACTTCTATATGACGTCTATTATTAATACATCAATTGCCTTTCACTTTCCTCCACAGAATAGTGTTTGACCGGTTTTTTATGTTCCATTAGATTTCGTATGTGTCTGAACTAAGTTTTATTTTGGTAGTAGGTGTGTGTTTGGGGGTGGTTGATTTAAATAGCGATTGACGCCCTTTTATTAGAGTTATTGAAGCATGTAACTGATAAAGTTATGCAATGCCATTTTTTTTATTTGGATAAGTACTCCAAAATTATTATATGACCGGAAGTTTTTTCCATTGACTCTAACAATAAATCCTGTGGATTTCTGAGAAAACTTTTGTGTCGATTCTTATTGTAAGATTTTTTCCCCTGAAGTATTAATATTTTTTTTGGTCGAATCATGTCATTTTTCATTGAAAGCTTGATTGGTTAAAGCCAACCCCTTTACTATGAGGTGTGATTTATATTAAACGACCAATGAAATTGTTATGGATCTCTTTTTGAATGCTTTATTTCATCGTATAATTAAATTTTAAATTATGTGCATATTAAAATACAGAATGTGTCCAATAGACCTGATTTTGAAATAATGATACATGAAAATAAGATTACCTATGATTATTTGTTGCAAATTTTTAAAGAACATGACCTTCTTTAGTGATGCGTAGAATATTTAGACGATATTCCACGTCTCTTTAGAATACTGCAATATGTCATTAACTACAGTGCCTATGGCGACTATAATACAATTGCGTAAATCATTAACGCTTTGCACCTTGCTAAACTATCCTTAACGTAGCCCCGAGTGAAAACCAAACTGAGTAATTACTGGAAGAAAAAATTCGCCATGGAATAGGGTCATCCAAATTCAACCCAATGATCTAGAAATAAAATATATATGATATCTGAAGAATTTGGTAATTGCAAAGTTGATATTAAGATGCGGATGTGATATTTAAGTGGAAAGACACGAGCAAGTTTTCTGCATTCAAATAGTTATTAGATGTACCGTGTATACCCCCCGCTAAAAATGTATACTTTAATCATATAATTGCGAATCTATATCAAATTTTTTTTCGGTTACTTTTTCTGTTCGCTGTACGGTTGCTCATTCTTAGTTAACATTTTCAAAACTGAAGGTTTGTTCAAATATTTCCTAAACCCTCCCCCTTTAGGAGAAAGATGATGCCAGTAGAAGGAATGATTATTTATAACCTGGATTTTCTGATGAAGCACTTCAGTTTTTGTAACTTTGACAGATAAGTCTTTGGGGACTATGTTCCCTATTTTTCATAGGGATTATAAAACCCCTGGGATTCAAAAACACCTGTTCAATATTAGCTGCTAGGCTTTTTAAATATGTTTTGCTGTCTGTAAAAATAGATAATCACTTGCATTTGGTATTCGATAAGTTTTAAATTCATTATATGACGATGAAGCAAATTAATAAATGTCTGTCACGTTATTATGTTCTATCATTTATCATCGAACTTATATATTACCAATACCAGCTTAAGGTTAGTATGATAATATTTTGAATAGAATATGCTTGCAGAATTCCTCTGCAGGGCGGAGGTAAAGAGGCGTAGTCACTGGTATCCGAGTCTCCATTATTCTGAAAGGAATGCAAAGTAACTCTGACACTCGAATGAAGGGCTGATATGAATGGGTACCTATTGTGGTGAGAATCCTGTAGGTGTTTGAGGATCCACCCCCCTGCTGAATTCAGAAGTTGAAAAGGGAATAGCCAGCAGTTAATTTGCGTAGTGAATGCGGCGTTCATACAAGAAAAGGTCCCTCAAGTTAAAGAGCTTTACAAAGATGCCGCAAAGCTTGGAACTGCGTCATGCCTTTTATAGTTCCCCTTTTTACCTAGACCACAGAAGAAACTTGAGGCTTTTTTTATGGCATTCACGAAGAGTCAGTTCATAACACAACAAATCCCCCTTCATATGGGACTTAAAAGTTGAATCTTGCCACTCCAAATAAATTTCTTTATGATGTATAAGTGGTTTAGTATACTTCTCTGTGAATTGTTGCTTATATTATTTCTATTCATTCGTTTTTAAGTCTTATTTCATTTGTCCTATCTGCATTGCAATTTAGATGAAGCATGTATTCGAATTCAGTGAGGTTTCATGTGCTTCGATTTGTTGCTTGATATTTATTTTGCTTTTTCTGATATGTAGAAAAATTAGAAGTTGGATGGTGTTCAGATAAATGAATATGCATATTAACTCATTAATTTTCGTTGATGTTCTTAAGTTTTCATTTGACTATGACGATATACAGTAATCCCCGTACTTATGCAAGGGAGCTGAGCATTTCTTCGCAGCCGTCGGTATGATTTCACTATCTTAATACATGTAATTATTTTTATATGGACCACGAGATGAAAATAATTCAGATTAAAAAGGTTTAATAAATCTTAGATAACACATGCAAAATCGCAAGCCGAAGTTATTTTTGATGTACGTTTATAAATCAACAAAGGAGTCTGTCAGCACAAATTTTTCTTCTTCCTAAACTTCTTCAGTATGTAATCCCCTGTTTTGTTGAAAAATATGCTCATCATTCGAAAGGTCTATGTTTCAAAATTTGTAACACTTCAATTAAACTGAGGCCTTCTGTCAAATTCACTGTCATCTGATTGAACAGGTCTAAAGACTCGACTTCTTTAATATCTTGCTTTTGCTCATGCATTTTTATGAGCTCACCAATTGTCAGCTCCTGACTGTGAGAATCCAGCAGTTCTTGAGCATCATCACTATTCACTTCTAAATTTATTTGCCTGTGGAAGATCGGCAAATTCTTCAATCACACACATTGCAATTCCCCACAATATAATACCATTCCCCTCCTCAACAAAGACAGATGAAGATTTGAAAATCTTAACTCATTCGCTTTAGTCAGGGGTTAAGATAGCTATAAGTTGAGGTGTGGCATATGTACTTAATATGTAATAAGTCGGCCGTTATGGTAGTATTCCTTAATACTAAATCCACTTTTTATGATTGTTGATGTTTTATATTTGTTGATATTGACGAGGCAGTCTTTTATTGCTGGAAATCTATTTATTGCACAGCTTGAACCACATAAGCACACATATTAAACAAATAACAGTTAATTGACGACTCAACACACATAACAAAGAAAACCAAGACACTACGCACTGCAGCCTTCTACATGATAAAGACAAAAAGAGAGCGGTCTCCAGAAATCTCAGTATTTACAGAAAGGGAGAAGTCATATGATCTATATAGGTGGGTGGATAGATGTAGTTAATTGAAAAGGTTGCCGTTGGGCGGCTAGCTAGTTTATTATTAAAGCGTGGGTCCCCCCCTCTGAAGGTTTGGACCATAGGTAATTAAAAGCTATAAAAATGTATATTATATATATATATATAATACATTTTCAAAAAAATCAAATTTAGCGTGATTCTCAGTAACTGATTGCAATAAAATTTAATTTCTTCTTATCCATTGTATGATATGAATTTTTGTTTTGCTCAGTTAATGGAGAAAAACAATGTCACCTCTCTCTCTCTCTCTCTCTCTAAATGTCACCATTGTGTACGTCGTCATAGCTGTTCTTGTTTTATAAACTAGTGATGTATATTTTTCTTTGATGTACATGAAACCAGCTGCATTTGGTAAGTCAGATTGTGATTTTCGAATTTTTGTCTTTTACAGCTCATTTAGTTTGTTTTTGTCCGATTTCTGTTTATTCAGCGATTTAGTGCATGCCTCTCAGATTTTTGATTGTATTTTGAGATAAGTCGACGAGGAAAAAAAAAAGTTCGGCGTCGTAATGACTGAATTTTTGTTTTGTTTAAGACAAGTGTTGAAATTTTATTCTGTATGATATCGGAGCAGCTGAATTAACAAAGAATCGTCATGGTAACATGAAAACAGGGCTTTAGGGATTTACGATTTTGTGTTTTGTGCCAGTTACATGGAATATATATTCTGATAAACAAAATAGGTTCGTTTGTACCAAACGTGATTTATATTGTTTATTTTTTAAAATTTTAAACTTGCTTGTACTTAAAGCAGTTTGTAAATATATGAGGTATTACGCCTTTCTCTTTAATAATTTTCTTTTGAATTGTGTGTGCAAACAAATTTTTTTCGAGAAAAATTGAGCAAAACGTCATAGACGATGATTTTTATCTTAATAAGCGCATTGGAATTACTCATAGGCAAAAAAACAAAAATAATAAAATTTTCATAAAAATTCAGTGAATTGAATGATGACTATTAAGATATGTATTAGAATGATGTAAGTTTTGTGGTCAGTGAATTGATTTAATGAGTGAAAAACGTTTGTTTATTTAACGGCTAGTTCAAGGGTTGCCTAAAAATCTTATGAAAAATTCGTGTGAAATTAATACAATTAACAATACATGCAGTTTAATGCAAGTACAATATAAGCATAAAGAAAGCAAATAAAGCAATAAGCATAATACGTAGGTTGTATGTGTTAATCATGACGCTCTAATTCAGAATTTATTCAGATTTCAGGATATAGAACTTAAAGTAGAATCTTCTCAAAACTTGTTAAAATATCATTTTTGACAAGTTTCTTCGACGACTTTCTTTCAAAGCTTCTAAAAAGGTTAAAAAAAAATTTTTTTTTTTAAAGCGGATTTAAGAAGCTTTTTAAAGCTGACTTTCAAACAAGCATTCTAGCACTATAGAAGTGCCAATTATGCAAATTTTATCATCTACATTGAAGTTTACAAATATTCCAATATTTTGAATCGCTTCTGGAAATATTTAATTTTTTGAAAAATTTGAATATTTTTTTTATAATAAAATCTCTTTAATTCTTCCGACACTTGTTTACAGCAGATCATATGTCAACGTTTTGTGAACATTTATTATTTTTTTTGTTCATCCTCGTTGTTTATTTTTTCAGATGTCATGCATTTCATTACATAATGCAAGGCCTTTTTCGGTTATTAAATTGGAGTTGTATTTATTTTTTTATTGCTCAAAAGTAATGTGTCTTTTATATTGGAATGATTGAGATTCCAACGAAGTTCAGTTCTGTTTACTGAAGATTTGCTTCACACATCATTACTGTCTTCATCATTAGTGGAAGAATTTGTTTTGACAAAGTGTTGAAAAAGATTCGTGTTTCCGCATTTTTCTCGAATATCTTAGAAATCATGATCAACTAATAAATATAACTGATAAAAGTTCCTTCAGATAATAGTGTAGGGCTAACTAAATCAAGAGCATCTGTATTTATTAAATGTATAGTTTATTTTCGTTTTTTCTATTATTTAAAGAATAATTTTTTTTATTACTGTTTTCGATCTATGTTATTCATTGTTTTAAAAATGAGCTGTTATATTATATTTTATAATACAAAGACCCCTTATTTTGGGATGGGTAACAGTTTTGCTATGTCGCCTTGCATAAAATAAAATTCTCCATGTTGCATCTATGTATTATAGCTAATGTGTGTGTCGCGTATTGGTTGCGAAATCATTTTTAAATTTATGCTCCATTTAAATTTCCAAAAATCACGTCCGGGTCACCAACAATGTCACATGTTGGTTGCATATTCAAAATTTCAATTATCAGACCTTATTTCAGTTTCGAAACATTTATTATTACGACACACAACATTAAATATTTATTAAAAAAATTCTATTTTGTGGGTAGGCACACCACCGATTTCGGAGCTCCACAATCAGCCAGTTTTTTTACTGACTGATTGAATTCCCCATCGTTCAGGGAAGGTTTCACGCAAATTTCCCCTTAGGGATTACTGTGGAGCAAGTCGCCACAGTGTGTTTTGACAATTTATAATACTGTGTGATTGTGTTAATATGCATGAAAACGAATATGACTTAATGCAAGTTCACGAAGAAAGACAGAAGACTAAGCAAATTAGTAATTAAGCTTCACTATTGAGTATAATGAACGAGTGAGAAGGATGCTTGATAAATTTTTTATTATTAGAAGTTTTTTTACAATTTATTATTACTCACTTTGTATTAAAATTTTAAATAACTGCATTCTGGGTGGATCGTGGTCATATGGAGAAAAAAAATTATTTTTAATGGAAGCATTCATATGAGGAAAAGATGTTCTGTAATATGGAGATAAAAATTTTTTTAAAAAAGAGTTCAAAATTTAATACTGCTCCAAAGGGGTTGGATTTTTGAAAAAAGGGAAAGAGACTTAGTTTTGGTTGGATGACTTTAGATCCAAAAAGTAAAATTATTTTCCTTCAACATAAACCAAAAGCAATGATAATTGATTAGCAAGTACCAAATAGTGAATAATACAATGAACATAGCATCATTTCGTAACCCCATCTCTCTCTCTCTTTACCCGCACCGTCGCGTCAGTCCGATCCAAGCATTTTTTTACGTCTTCCACTTTATCGTGCACTGCAATTTAGACAGTAGGTGTTTTTTTAAAGCTCAATTCTAAAGAAATTGTTAAATGTATTTAATGTTTTTTTCATGTATCTATTTAGTAGTGTCCTCTCATCGCAATAAATGTTAAAAAGTACTAAAATGCCTGATTTTCTGTAGCAAAAATTACTTTGATTTTTTACCATAAAAAAGATCACATTCTAAAACTTCATTCCCTTGTGGCAGTGCTTAACATAAATTTTTTTAAATTTTATTTTTCTCTTCATCTATATACCACCTTTTCCGAATAGGTAAGTTTTTAAATTGTGATTTTCACCCAATTACTTACACTATAGAGCAGGGATGGGCATTAAGACAATCGCGATCGACCGTTGGACCGCCAAGACATTTTAGGGTGACCACCTATAATAAGACCTAAGATATATACGCATACTAAAAGAAGCATTTATAGAATACGACTCCGACTAGACTGGAGAATCGGCTTTTCACAATCGATGCTCCTGTGTTTACTTAAGCAAATGATTCGATAAATGTGTAGACGACACGTGTACCTTCATTGGAAGCGAACAGTGACGCTTAAGACGTCCAAACTTTTTTGCCTCATAGACCCCTTGCTAGGGTTTCACTTTTGCTTTGGGGTTTCACTTACCTAATATTGAATTTTTGCAAATTCATCAATTTAAATGCGATTTTGACAACTGGTATAGAGCTACTTACTTTAAAACATTTAAATTTCTATTTGTAGTGAAGTACCGTGTTTAAAATTTAAGAAACAACATGTTAATTAATTAAGTCAAAATTTAATTAATGCATAAAATAACTGTTACATAAATTAACTGAGCAACAAACAAATGCTTTTACTGTGAGGATGAATCTGGGGATTCAATAACAAATTTTCAACATTATGTATCAGTCTTGTCAGGTTTAAATCCTTAATATCTCCTCGGTTAATAGTGTCCAGTCTTTTTTTCTTTAATTTTTGTTTTGGAGTTTTGCAAACGTGCTGAAACTCCTCAGTTGGAAAAGTAATTACAAACTTTCTCAAGGTATTCCATAATATTGGATAAATTACAGGGGATCTTCGTTAGAGCATAATTCTTGTAATTTGACATTTCTTTTTTCAATGTGACTATATGAATTGATTGCCTACTGTGATATCAAACTTAATTTCAAAATCTAAAAAATTAACCTGTAAATGTTGAACGTAGGTTAAAACGTCTTTATCCTGACAGATTTTCTGTGACAATTAAGAAACGGAACGCGATGTCCAGTTTTAAACTCCTTTAACTTAATACAAGAAACGCTGAAATGAGGTCCTTGTTTTAATAAAATTTATGCTGTCGCCTTGCAACTGCAAATTAACCTCATTAAATTTAGTAAATAAAGCTGTTACATAGGTAAGTCTGGTTTTCATTTGATTGAATTTCCTTATAAAATTGAAAGTCAAGATCTGGTTTACTGAGAGTCACAATCGTAGATCCCCATTTACACCTCATGGACCCCCAAATTATTTTTTGGCTAACGTGGACTCCTTGGAGGTTGTCATAGACCCCTGGGGGTCAAAATAGGCCATTTTGGGAATCACTGCTGTAGGTGAAAAGAGCGATCACTGATGATCAGCTATTCTCTCGATAGCACGGGATTGGCTATTGAGACATCTCACAACCTTGGTTTTCACGGGATTACATTCTTGTGTTGATGTCATGTCCCGCAATGGCGCGGGATTCGGCAGCGAACAATTAAGTACATGCTTCATTTTTAGATTCATCGGATCACATATGTTCTCTGTTCGCTGCAATAAATACGCGCGCAGTCTAGCAGGCACTCACAATTGTTCAAGCATTAAACTTGACAATTTTTTGTTGCTTGTATTTTTGTAGTAAAAAAATCTTTCATATTTTCAAAAAAATAAAATAAAAATAGGGTGAAATGTCGAAAACAAGTGTTAAGAAAAGAAAACATACAGTTTTAATACTGAAAGGCTACTAGGTGGATCGCAACAGTTTAAAAACATTTGAAGTAGCTCGTACCCTAGAAAAGTCTGCCTACCCCTGCTATAGAGTACTGAGTATTTTCTACTCAACTCTGGTGGTTGAAACCCTAAACTACACATTTCATGTCCTCTGTAAGGAAGATCGAAAACTAGTGATAATATTGCTATTTCATTATCAAATAATTTGAAACTTTATAATCCCATTTAACCTACGAGGTTGGATGTGGATTTAAGTTTCACCACTGAGTAATGAAATGAAAACTCAGTTCGAAATAGTCGTTTCACGTGATGTCGGTCATACTTACGTCCCAGATAAATTAAGGCTACATTCTTTCGTCCACGACATCTCAAGGTACATACGCTGGAAAGAAAAGAGAAACTGACATTTCTGACCTTGAGAAAAGTACCTGCATTTGCTTTACTCGTAGGCGGCGCGCATCGGCAACTGGTTGACCATTTTTAGAGGAAAATGAGTTTTTTTTTCTATGCTCTGCTGCTCAATTGTAATCTTTCTTTTTACTCATACTAGGTGCAGCGTGCGTAGTGTTCGTAAATGATGTTTTCTTGTTTTCATTCTCGCATACCAAATAAATCGAGAAAATTCATTCATTAATTCGTAAATGAATGAGAGAATTCGTAAATGAGAAACACTGAGAAAGTGTTTTATTTTGGGGGTTTTTCCTCCCCCCCTTGTTTTTTTATTACAAATTAAGTTTGAACTGTGTGTATTTTTGTTGTAATTTCGTTGTTTTATCGATATTAAATTGAAAAAAAAGAAAGAAAAACACGTCTAATTGTTATGGTCAAGAATTTTTTAACTGAACTTAGTCTATTTTATTCCCTCTAATATTATTTACGGACATTGGACTATTTTATCATTAGTATGTACCTACAGTTAATTTTTACACCTACGTTTTAGTCTTCCTTCAAAAGTGTAAATTAGGAGAAAAAATCTGATTCATAATCGCTCTCATTAATTTGCACGAAAGGCCCAATTTTTATTTTCCTGAGATGTTTTGTGAAGTTTAAAATTTTTTTTTAATACTCTTACAGTAATTAAGTCATCAGTGTATTAATCTTTAAACATAAACAAAATAATTTTTGAACAGTTTTTAAAGTCAAAATAAAGAAATAAAAATAATAATCCTTTTTTTACCAAAAGAAATGTTATTAATAAAAATGCACGAGTTATTTCCCTGGAAAAATTATTTAAGTATTTTAATAAAAAATATTAGTAATGTGCGGAAAAAAAAATATTTATGACTTAAATCCGACTTAAACCAATAACATTATTTTTTTTTTATTTAAGTATAAAAAGTACTTTAGTAATAATAATATTACTTTTTTCTGAGCGTAATCATCCCATTATGTTACGTGCCTTCTTTTGTAACAAATTATCACCCTCAAATCTTGTTTCTGCTAGTTCTATATACATAGCACTTACTACTTTATATTTTAAATGACATCTCAGAAGCATGTTATTTTTAGTGAAGACAGGAGCCTTCTATTCTTTATAGGGAATAATAAGGCATGAAAATCCTAATGCATGTTTTACGGATAAGTGTCATAGTGTTTTAAATCATTATCAACAAAAAAGTTATTCTTTCTCGAAATGATACTAAGTGCTCATGAAATAAAGCGCATAATATTTCGTTATCAATTTTCTCGTGAGCCTTTCTTGTGTGCTTCAATTTTGCAGATTTGATTACTTTGTATTTATAATATTTTTTCCACGCATATATATATTTTGATGTGCTAATATCGTTAAATATCTTTGAAGTTTTTTATTGAAGGGATGTGGAAGGCTATACGTCGTCAATGCTATACTTCACTCGCTCAGATTTGTATCCTTATTTGAATCACACTTGCATTTAATTGTGATTGGAATAGTCGTAGTGAGATGTAAGTTTATTGCATAATCGCCTGTGTGTAAATTAAATCAATTGAAAGAAGTTATTATGTTTTTTTGATCTATAGAAATAAAAATTCTGTTTTTTATGAAGTATAAAAAAGGATAGTAACCATCAAATGAAATAAAAATATCAGGTATCTGATATAATCACGATATTTTGAATCGATTTGTTAAATTCAAATCAATTTTTTTAAAAAAAAATCATGTTTACAGGACATTAAAGCCATTTTATGCTACTTCTCTATAAATCTGTACAATTATTATTTCAGTAATTTTTAAATGGAAATATTTTTCTATATACTCATAAAATATGTGTTAATGATCGTTCTAAAAATCGTTCTAATTTTATTCCATTGTTAATTTTAAACGATCCAATTTCCATTTCAAGGTGAATGATTTTATTAAAAAATTACACATCTAAGTTTCTGAGAAAAAAAAATTTAAAACCTTGTATGAAATCTAAATATATTGTGCTGCTTCCACCCAGTTTGGGGAGCGGGAGACAGAGTCTATACATTGACATATATCTTAAGGCATTTCTGCTCAATTTAATTCAAGAGGCAGTTGATTATTCTATCACGTCACGTTTTTTTCCCATACCTCTAATTACGATATGAATTTATTACCGTGATCATCATTGCGTGAGTATTAGAAGAAAATTTAAGCCACCCATTTGATTAAAAAAAATTTTTTTTTAGGTTTTAACTTAATGTGTTTTTTTAAAGAAAAGAAACTAAACTGAACTATTACGTAAAAAATTCCGCAATATGAATGTAAGTTCATGTAGTTATAACATATCCACAGTATCATATTGCATGCACTTATAAAAATTTCATAAACAACTAGTTTTTCTCTTAACATATGAAACATCAAAATTGTATGTATACTCAATAAGTTCAAATTTTTTTTTGGCCCAAGGAAATTAATTTGGGAACTATTGCATACAGGAAAAAAATACGGAATGCGCATTGTTCATAGATTAAAGATGATATATAATTTGCACAAGAAAAAGTTGATCTATTTAAACAAAAATTAATGGGGCTTCTGGAAGTGAGTGTTCCTTACATGTTAAGTCAATATGATTAATATTAAGGTATTTTTCTCTTTGAACATTTCCCATGATTAGGTTCTATTCTTAAACATTTAAACGACACAGACAACTTAGATTTAGCTCGTAAAATTGTATTAAGTTCACTATTTATTCTTTTACCTCATGTTTTTTCCCTTTACCTTTAATAATAATTTATTGGTATAATCACAGTCTCATGTTAGAAAAAAATGTAAGCTGTTCATTCATTTTAAAGAAATCATTCTTCAGCTCTTGAAAGGAAATCTCTTGTTTGGTAGCACCAATGGAAACCCACGGACGTTAGAATAACGAACTCGATGTTTCTTTGTCATTTTTGTAAAGTTTCCTGATGTGCTACGATTTAATCGAATACGAGGCGTTCCCGCCACCCAAAAAGGAACATGTCTGAGTTGATTTCAAGCTGTGATGCGCTAGTAACAGGACCTCAGTACGTGTTGGTCATTCATCTTATACTACACTCGACAAATTGAATGAAAACTGCTTAACGAATCTTCTTGGCTCATTGGGTCTGGCAATCGCTCAAAGTTTTCTTGAATCGAGTCACGATTTTCTTACAATCTGCTCACGAACTCTAGACAATCCTTGTACTCGTAAACTTTTATGATTCAAAGGGACTACTTGAGAAATTATGAGCTTTTGAGGTAAGAGTAATAATAACTGAATAACTGGAGTATTTTATGGCATTCCATTTTCCTCGTTTTCCTCGAGTCTTGTGTAATTGAAGACAGTGGCGTGTTTTCGCTTTAATCATAACTTTGATAAAACACGAGAAGGGGAATCAAGTACCGTATTTCTGTTTCCTATTGTATGGTTTCATATGCATGGTGTTTGAAAAAGAAACGCACGCAAATGAAATGGCGGTATTCGAAAGTGAATCTTTTAAATTTTGTATTTTGAGTATGAGAGTACTAATTTATTTTATTTCATTCATTTCTCGAAGACATTTATTTTATTTATTAAAGAAAAAGAAAATCTGAATTTTTAATGCTTGAAAACATTTCTGGGAATCCAAAACACTCAGAAGGCAAAAGTATTTATTCCAATATCTGTGTGAATTGTTTTTCTATTCGTTATTTTATCAGAATGTAAGAGCCTTTTTTTTTATAAAAATGGTTCCCAGCTTTTTTTAAAGTTCTGCATGCATATATATATATATATATATATATACACATATCTTTATCTGAAAAAAACTTTTAAGGAATAAACACGAGATTTATGAATATTTATTTCCTCTAAATTCTGTATTTATTTTCCATTTACCAGAAACTCAATTCGTGGTATTTAATAAATATGACGTTCTTTATCCAGATTTATTCATTTGTTAAAGAAAAATAGGTTACCAATGACAAACAAACATTCTGCAGTAAACTACTGATTTTATTTCATTCCGATGGCATAACTAACACTTTTTGTTGTATATATATTTGTTTATTAGCTGTTTTGTAGTGTGTGCTCATGGTCTTCGAATTTCTCCTTCCACCAACTGAACTCATCTCTAAAGCGGCTTCTTTGTGCTCACAAATATGACCTCCCTAAATAGAGAAAAATGATATAATTAGTTCTCATCTTTCTCAGGCTGTTGAAGAGCCTTTCTTTGTTCTCAGATCGGGTGATTTTTTTTATTTGTTTTATTTCTAATGTGTTATCTCTTTTTTCCCCCTTCCTTCCCCGAAATAGAGTACGTGATGCTTAATTGGATTACAAGACCGTAATCCACTTTTGTATCTAATGAATGCTTAACTAAATGAAAAAAGTAAAATTATTTTTGGTGTTATATAGAGAAAATGAATTAATTATTGTGTTTCATGATTCCTATAACGTTAATGGATCGCATGAACTGGAATGTAATTTATTACTTAAAGTTCTTGAAATTGAAATTGGGCCATTTCCAACACATTGGGTTATGAAACAAAGGGAAGTGTGGCTTTTTATTTCAAATACTTTTGTTGTATACTGTTCAGAGATTCCGTTTGTTTTCAGTACTATGAATGAAGAGTTTTCGTTTCATAGATTTTTGCATGCTTATTATGGAAATCTGAGATAAGTGAACTCCCTTCCCCCAGAAATTCCGACACATATATAAAACTATTTAAATTAATTATAAATCAAATTAACCCAGAAAGGAAAATTATAATGTTGTTTATCTTTTATAAGTATTTAAAATAGTTCTTCAGGCTCAATTCATTCTCATGCGTTTATTTAAGTTTTTATGAGAAATTTGCGTAAGATGCATTAAAATTTCATATTCTTCAGAAAAATTTCTTCAATAATAGAAATTATTCCTTTTGAATTGAAAACCGCAATGAGTTAAAAAAAATAACATACCCAATTTTTTTATTGAATTTGAAGAGAAAAATAACTACATTCAAATGAAGAATGTCATAAAATCCAATCATTGAATAATTGTAATTGTATTTTTTTGTTAACACGCGTGCATAAAAATTTTAGGTTTAAGTTTTTCAAACATGGTTTATTTCCTTTCAATTTTGCTTGCTTTATTATGTGTATAGTTTTCTGCTTAAGGGGAAGCTTGGGATCCCATAAAGCAAGTTTAACCCTACTTCACCACCCTAAGTCGCTGACAGCTTTAGAAAACATAATAGTTTTTCATTTTTGCCAATTGATTTTTTATGTATATATATTAGTTTATTGTTCTTGGTTTTCGGTTTCAGAATTTTTCCTTTCTCAGTTATGTAGAATATTTAATATGACCATCAATTCTCACATTTATTTTTATTCTCTTTATATTATTGGAATATTTCAGAAGCAAAGAGGACCAATACTCGATCACTTAATCTAATTTTCATTTTTGTCCTGAAAAGTTCTATTGTCGAGAATATGGATTTGATTTTGCTTTAGAAAAAAAATTATATTTCCTAAAAATGTATTTTATTATTACTTTCTTAAAATTGCACATTGTCACTTTTTTTTTAAAGTTCCATTTATGTCCGAAAAACACACAGCATTAAATATTCGGAATTGTAAAGGAATTTCGTTCGAAAAATCGTGGTATAAATAAAGTTAAAATGAGAGTTTAAATACTTTAAACAAATGCTGTCCATAAAATTAAATATTATTTTTGCGTTGCTGCTTCTCTCATAGAATCAGAGTATAACACATTTGCTTGCTTCGGCTTCGATTGTATTTGCATATTCTTTTTCAATTTCTTCTTTTAAATAAACTATCATGTATTAAAAAAAGGCTTTCTTGTTTTATACATCTCATCAATCTTATTATCTATTAATAATGATATACAAAGTGATGCATTTATATGTATAACAAATCATTTAGAATATTAGTATTTATTACAACCATATCCATCACCTCTAATGAGTGTACCTGTCGGATTAAAAATTATCATTTGTTTTCTTTGTTATGTATATAGAACAGTACTCTACTCTTTTACATAAATATTTATAACTTTCAACCCAACTCTTTAACGGAGCAACCTAATAATCTGTAAAAGAGTGGAAAATCTATTATGCGTATAAAATGTTATTATTTTGAGGTAAACGTTTTGGATTGTATTTCTATGCAGTAACAAATTTTTCGTATGTGTAGCAGTTTTCTAGAAAAATTCTTTTCTTTCCCTAACAAATAATATTTGGCTTTGATTTTTTTAGAAACTGTACTTTTTCTCTTTTGTAGCTTTTTTCTGTGTCAAAATAAGATTCGTTCAGTTTAACTGACTACGGCAAAACAAACAAACAAACAAACAAACAAAACTTTATGTTCTGCCTGTAGTGGTTTACTTTAAAAAGGATACAGTAACAGCCTCTTTAATGTTTTCTGAAGTTTTCTTCAGAGTTACATGAAAAATATTTTTTCTCTCCATTAAACCCTTCGAATGATCGTAAAAATTGTGGGTTATATCTTTAATAATATCTTTTATCCTTTAGCTGTTCAAATTTTTTATCATAATTATTTCTGTTTGAATTTTTATCTGCGTATCAAAATGCCATTGCAACTTCTCTTTGGGAATTCCTGCATTAAATAACCGTCCCTAACAAATTTGTTTGCTTTTAAGAGTATATATATATTCCTTAAATTTGTAAATATTTGAATGACACACACACACACACACACACACACACACACACAACACACACACACACACACACACACACACACACACACACACACACACACACACACACACACACACACACACACACACACACACACACACACACACTTTATTTAAGTGTTGCTGTTCTTGCTGGATGTAGAACTACAAATAAGTTTTAAAATCTGAAATGAAAATGTAAGGTTTTATTTTTTTCACACACACAGCTACACATATCGCAAATATTTAATCAACAATGGGGTTTTTCTTTGAAAAAAATTTACTTAATCGATAAACAAATGTAGTATTTTAAAATTTTTAATAGTCATGGAAAGATTCGTGCTTGAAAACGTCCTGAACAAGTGCGGAAGAGAATTTTTTTTTAATCAGAAACTTTTCGAATTTCGATATTAAAATTTCAGTACTACTGTAGAATAGTCAACAAAAGCTAAAAATTATTTTAAAAATTCAAATGTCTGTAAAAGTTTAACAGTAACAATAAAATTATAAAGCATACGCTATTTAAAAATTAAAAATACTAGAGGGCGGGGGATTTTTTATTTTACCTCCTATCCGCCTAATAGCGGACCAAACATCCAATGTACAAATCATACCAACAACTATTCATGCTTATTGCTCAAATTGTAAAATTGTAATTTACGTTTTTTTTTTGTAGCTTTAAATTTTTACTTCAATTTAGTGCCTCTTGAAAAACAATGTTCTAATCACCTTTTCTTTTAAATTGCTCTGAATTTTTATTTCGTCTTCGCTTCAGCACCTTGACAGAGCCACATACAATTGTCCTTGAGTTAATATTGTTTCTTAAAATGTTACACATAAAACGACTTTTTCAAAACTCTGCACCTGTGATTTGTTAATAGTCCTGGTAAATACCAATCTTACAGGGAATTGCGCACGTTTCTGTACGTAGGAATGTCTTAAGCCCAGGGCCTCGTTTCGTTCTCGACTCTGTCTTAATAAGATCACGATCCGGATAATTCTAATGGTCTAATATTATTCCCGTACATATTCTCCGAAAATCTGGGAATTTCAAACTGTATGTCAACTGGCAAAAGTGGTAAGACTGTATTATCATGTGATGACTTTTTATATCTAAGCCTAGGCCTAATACCATAAACAATCATTCAACTGATTTAGTAGAAATGCGGCCATCGGTTGAGCCGGTTTGCTCTTAGGTTTTTGAGATTGTGAGTTGTGCACATTTATTTGTTTCAAATTACTGTTTGAACAAGTATTTGACAATGCATGCTGTATACTGTTTACTTTTAAAGATCTCAGGTAGGACCTACTTTTGAATAGGGGCCCAGGGCCTCAAAAATCTCAAGATTTCTCTGTGCCCAGGGCCTCAAAGAGTCTTAAGACGTCATTGTCAGTACGAATGGCATATTCAAGTCCCCTTGAGTGTCCAGAGATCCTTGTTATCATACAGTTATGCCTTTCTTATCTCCTGATAAAATTTCACATTGCAGTATATTCTTCTGAATATCTTTCACTGCCAATCTTGTGCCATTACACGGTCCATCAATTATTTCTTAATAGGATGATGATACGACCTAATTTCAAATTCAGTTTAGCGGGTGGCCTTCCTGATAGAGTTAGAGATAATGGATAATCAGGCGGGCACTGTACCATAACAATCTCTCAATAAATTTATTACAGCACCACAAAAAAAAAGATTTTTTTTTATGTATTGAGAGAAATAAATTTAAGCATTCAATGTTTATATATTGTGTTCTCAATAATTTCGGATTTACAAGAAATTTTTCATATTACGCTAGTGATCCTTGTATTGAATACAATATCATAAATGTCTTTCTTGTACATTTAAATCATGCTTGATTGCTTAATGTTTTTTCTTTGAGGTTACCCAAATCGAGTTTTGATTAATAAATAGAATAAGTTTTTTTTTTAATTCGTTATTAACATGGTTTGCATCGTTATTTATGCTCTTTCAGGTTTGAAGTAACAAAAGAAGTTGCTGTAAAAAAAAAAAAAAAAAGAAAAACTTAAGTTCTTTTCAAACTCAATTTAGTAATGACGAAGAACTCTTTGTTCTATTTCATGGTCGTAAAGCTGAATAAGTGAACAAGTGACAACAAGTGCAGTTTCTTTTTTTCTTTCAATTGACTCGTAAATAAACCCCAGGGAATGGGGAATGAGAACTGGGAAGAAAAAAAATATACGGTTGCATTATATGCAGAATATTTATTGCCCTCCCTTCTAGTCAGTCGCATTTCTGTTGTAACAGAAAAACAAGTCTGAAATTTGTATTTTACGAACATACCATGTATATTACATCATGCACCAAGGAGGTATATGTCATGAAAAGATGCGACAGATACCGGTTTTATTTATCTTATTAAATACCTCAGTATACGTGAAATCCTAAATGATTTTTATATCATTCGATTATGTTTAGATATGGAGAATACAGACTATATCATTTTGTACATTAAAATATTAATAATTATGTAACGATATAAACTTTTTCTTGAAATTAAATGCCTCAATAAAAAAGGTTCTGAATGTTTTATTATTGATTTACATTTATAGAGTTGCAACTCATAAATATAAATTTTTAAATAATTTTTATCGCATTCTACTGTATTTTGATGACTGTCTACAGTTCATTTTCACTTCATCATATCGCTATCGTATTTATTGATAGAACTGTAGGTTTGTAGATTTTCTTCTTCTTATGTTTGACATTGGTAACTTAGTTTTAGTATTTTTGGTATCCTTCTAGTGTTATATGATTATTATTTTTAGTATTATAAGGGAAACTTATATAATTTTACTTTTCCAAGTAGCCCAGTAATATAGGCAAATATAGGGGAAGTTTGGCTGGCCTTAAAACTATTTTTAACTCTACAATCTTAGTTTCTAAAACTAAGAGCTTGCTATCGTACTGCTGAAGCTATCTTAGTTTTGATCTGTATTATTTTGTTATATTTCTACTTATATGCTTTGCTCTTTTAGATTTGTGGCAATTTAGTGTATGATTACTGATTATATATATATAACCGGGACGTGTTATTCAGTAATTACAATGTCATTTAGTCATTAATAATATATAAATTAGCTGACTCACCTGCAATATTAAAGCAACAAACGCGCACTTAATTAAGAAACATAAAAACTTGAACATGGCTTTTATTGGACTCGATTCTTTTTGAATTTGCCATCACGGTTCATTTTCTGAAATCGCTGTCCTACACATTATTGTGAATAACATTTTTCATTACTTTAATCAAAATCTAATTCAGTAATTATACTGTCTATAAATCATCAATCATATAAATTTTATTGACTCACCAATAGTTATATGAAGCGAAAAGTAGAATTTTACCTTTTCTTGCACAATAAGGGCGTATGAAATCATGAATCGTGATTAATTGATCCTGAGTACGATTGATCTTCGATCGTATTAATTGAGATTTTTTTCTTGGTATCAATCACAGAAATAACTTCTTTAGAATTTTTTTTTAACTCCTTCCTTTATTTGACATTTTTTAGAAGCTACTCCACCCTTTTATCTCGGCACCTTGGGAAGATTTAAACTCTGGTGGAATATCAAGTAGTTGAACCAGAGACCCCCCACCTTTTATTTATGGAACCTACGGAGGCAAATCAGAGAGTGAAGAGTAATTTATTCTGCTCCCGGTTTGTCTGTTGACTATTTGGAAAAAAAGTAATTGGTCCATGCTATTAGAAGAATCAAGTAGCGTGAAATCTCTCGTTAACCGAGTGCTTAGTCATTTCTGTTTGTTAACGCGTTAGTTATGATCCAATTACTTAAAAAAAAAACAGGACTAGAGCAAACGTGGTTTGAGATGCTAAATCAGTGATTCTAAACCTTTTTTAACACGCTTTTATTAGCTTTACCTGTATGTAGCGGATTCTTTGAACTCGATTTTTACCCACTTTTAAAGGTATGATTAATTCGAAATTTTGCACACTTGTGTAGGACCGATGACAATACAATAACTTAATAATTTTTTGTTCCTTTGTCCTGAAGAGGATCTTCAGGATTAACGATTTCCCATTTCCAGATTTGGCGACTAAAAGATTTTGTTACAACCCTAAAGCGAAAACGCACATGGTTAATACAAATAGTGCAGTACCGCACTATTTCAGGGTCGAAAGTCCACTATTCTCGTATCATGTTCCAATACGCCACCCAACATATTCCTTTGATTTTATCGATTTTCGGGAACAAAAAACAGTAAAAAATTAATTATTGAATGAATAATTAGAATTAATTTATAAAATTAATTAATAAATACTTTTAATTAAATTTTACGTATTATATACGTAGGATTATAATCATCCCTCTCTCCTTGTGGGCGCCACTGAAATAGTAATTTTTTTAGTGAAAAAGAGCATTTTTTTTACATCTTCCGCATTAAATATTTCAAACTTAACTCTTCCAGATTTCCTTCAGTTAGTTGATCCTACATTTTGCAAACCAGGCTCTATCGACGCAGTGATAGGATGCCAATGGGTATTCCATATTCTAAAAAAAATGACGCATTTAAGATTAATCCGTCAATGAATAAAGGATAGTTTTATAAAAACTGAAAAAAACACGCTTTCATTGCAGATCAAACTAAAAATAAAAAATAATTCTTAATATAAGAATATAATGATTAACGTGAAAATTAATGCCATTGTGGTAAAATAGTGGTGTGCTTTGTTCTGCAATTTTACATGCATTCGGAATATATATAAATAGCAAGAAATTATACCAATCGATATCGAGCACCCGTTGCTTTCACCACAATGACATTAATTTTCTCGTTAATCATTTTATTCTTATATTAAGAATTATTTTTTACTTTTTAGTTCGATTAACTATAAAGGCGTGTTTTTTAGTTTTTTTATACTATAATTTATTTTGTTGCGGTACACTTTTAACAATTTCAAAACTTTACGGCACACTAACAATAAATTAAGTTTAAAATAATTTTCAATGTTAAATAAAATATTAAGTACGACAAACGCAACAAAATATTCATTGAGTACTTAATTACAAATTAATTATAAGAATATGTTAAATGGGAAATTTGAGCATGATGGCTTTTGATAATTTCCTTTACATTTGGTTGTAAAGATGATAATGCCACTCTCATTTCATCATCTACATTTCAAAGTCTCGATATTTTTTCATTTTTATATTTGTTAATGCTGAAAATCCGAATTCACACAAATAAGATGTAAAAATTTGTAACAATAATTTTAAAGCTTCTTTGGATATTATATATGGTATAATCACCTCTACTTTTAATCCAAAATGAATGAATTGACTCTTCCTAATATTTTGGAATTAAATCTCGATTTTTCAGAACGAAATTCGTTCTTCCTCTTATTCTAAGATAATTCATATACAGTTGGTATCCGTTATCACAAATGGATTACGAGCCCAGTCATTTTTTTATACCTAAATTTAGGGAAAAATTTAGGGGAAAATTTTCCTACCAGGCTACCATTTTGGCCACTTATGTCAAAACTTGAAAATGTTTTTTTCTCACATTTTAAAGCGCTCATTTGAGCTGAAATTTTCTATACACTATTGTTTTGGGTAACAATACGATAATTTAATTATAAATAATTAAAATTATTGACTGAAATTAATTATTTAAAAATTACAGATACAGCCACGTTGGCTTCATTTTTAGTTACTTGGGTCAAAACTTAAAAAGATTTTTTATCCTCACGTTTCAAAGCTGAACCGTTGAACTGAAATTTTATATACATGATTGTTTTGAATGGCAATACGATACTTAAATGATAATTATTAAATATTAATTTCCACTTAATGTTGTGATTCTGTGTGTGTGTGTGTCATGTATTTACATATTTATATTAATTGTATCTATTTAATAAAAAGTAACTAAAATAATTTTTTTGTTTTGTAGAACTAAGTAGGAATCGACTTAATTTTTTTTTATATTTCTTGTTGACTGATGTAAATGTAAAATCTTAGCAGGGAAGAGCGATTTTTTAAAATTAATATACGTACGGATGGATTATAGAATGACGTCAAATGAACGCGAGTCTTGCTTGTAATAAAATATTTTAACTGACGATGGGTTAACGAACACATTGCTGTCTTATGAAATTTATATTGTTCTGTATTAAAGGTAGCTGATTAGAATATTGTACGTTGAAATCAAGCATTTTTGTAGAAGATGCTTTGTAACTTACGTGATAAAATTTCCTTTTCGTATAAAAACTTTTTGTTTTAAATTTTTTCAAACTTTATGAAACTATCCATAAATTTTATATTTTAATTCTTCATTTTAGTTTTTTTTTCTTTTTCTTTTTTGGTTTTTATTTTTAAATTATGTGTTACTTAAACTTGCTGAAGAATAAAGTAAAACATTTTTTCCAAAAGCAAATCTTTCTTTCATTAAAAACATCAAGTATTGAATTAATAAGAAGTATTTCTAATATCAAAGACAAAAACCCCTTACCGAAAATGGCCCAGTCTTAGAAATAGTTGATAGTCATAAACATTTTTCAAAGGTCAATATGAATTGTAACATATTTATTTGGTGACGTTTCCTGATCAATTGATTGTACGGGTTCAAGAATTTCGTTGTTTATATAAAGGGCTTATCGCGTTTTAGTTCTTAGATCAGAAAGCAGATCAGAAACTGTCTGCAATGTACTTTAAAAGCTCTTTTATGAAATGAACTTTCCAGACTGCCTGGGGCCGGGATTTAAAATCGGTAGACAGAAGGAAATCTTGTTACTTAAACTTGTTAATTTTCTCTTTAAGTAAGATGCATCGATTTCTGCTTTATTTTCTTTTTGTTGATATGTTTCTGTTACTTAAATTTAATTGTATTGCGGTTTACTGTCTTTATTTCTATTGTCGTACAGAATTTTATATTTAAGTTTAAAATTGACTAGATGTATATCTGTATTTTATTTCTCGACTTTATAAATATACATTTTAAAATATCGCTTCAGTGATGAAGGTCCTTACATCGAATTACTGATTAGATAGGATAAATATTTTATTTCTGTCTGATAAATTGTGTAAGGTTTGACTAATTACCATCAAATTTAATGCAAACGTCCTCAGTGTTGAATTTAATAACATACTTTTCTGAGAATCATGTATATGGAAAAATGAATATGTATAAATATATACATGTTTAATGAGGTACAATTCAAATCTGATGTATTTAATTATCCTATATAATTTTTTTTATTGTCTGAGTCATTTTTCAGTACTGTCTATTTGGAATCTGAGTGTTTCTGTAATGAGAAAAAATAGCATTAAAAATGCTACGATTAAATTCTTTTCCGATTATTAATTTTATTTACCCAATTATTAGATGAAAAATTTAGTGTTTATAAGCATTATAAACGTACCACTCCGACGAATCGCGTAACGGTTTTAAAAATACAAGTAGCAAATATCAATATTTACATTATGCATGAATCGCTTCTCACTTTCTTAAGATCTTGCGCGCGCCCTTGATCGAAGTACTGACCTTCTGTTTTGGTATTTATTAAAATAGACGAAGGTCAAAAGTTTTCTTGATTCCACGTCTTCGAAAATAAATACTTGCATTTCCTTCTTTCACGCCACGGACTTAATTCCGAGCACACGAATGAAAAACATCGGCACTTCTCAATTTATGAGGCTCCAAGTGGTTACGGCTGAAAACCTCAAAGCGCGATATGATAGACGATTTATAGCAGTTCTTTTGAAACGCTGAAACCAGTAGTAGTAATAACCTCACTTGTAACATTTGATGGCAGTGACAACTGAGTTGCTCTTCATGGGTATTCATCAGGTTTCTCTGGGGTATAGATTTGCGCGCGCAACAATAGGATCGTTAAGGACTTTTTTTGCACCAACCTTCCCCAGACAGGTAATGTTATTTTTTTAAAGCTGCTCCACGATTTGGGTCAAAGGGCTACAATAAGAAAGAAAGGAAAAAAAAGAAAGAAACCGATAAAAAAAAAAAAAAGAAAGTCTTCAAACTGAAAAAAAGTGAAACATAGCACTTATCTTTTCAATGATAGGAACATGATATAATTTACTACTGACACACAAACTTGCATCGTTCAACCTTCTTTATATTTTATTCCTTCTATTTACGACCGAGACTTTCAAACACTGCTTTTTGCCAGTTGATGATAGAAGAGAAATCCATGCTCGATAGCAAGTTGCCGACCCTAATATCTTGTCGAACGTGAACGCATCCGGGCAGTTGCTTTCAAACCAGAACTAATGTTTTATACATTTCTTTGGTGGGTGTTCTTGCCCCCTTATCCTGTGTTGGTAGCGTTATCTGTATCCACCTAGGTGTGAATAATTGCTTCGACTGATCTCATGACAAATGCATGTGATTTGGTATAAATTCTTATGTGCAAGTTTTTGAGAAGAATACTAATGTCGGACACATCTCGTTTGAAACTGTCATGGTTTTAAATCAGAGGTTCCCAAACTTTTTTTTCTCATGGACCCCTTGCCATGTTTTTCAGTTTTGGGTAGACCCCTGCTTACCTAATATTAATTTTTTGCAAATTTATCAATTTAAATGTCTTTTTGACACCTGGTATAGAGCTGCTACTTCCTTTAAAAGATTTAAATTTCTAACTGTTATGAAGCACAGTGTTCAAAACTTAAGAATCACATGTTAATTAAATTTAATCAATACGTAAAATAACTGATCAACAAGAAAATGTTTATAATGAAAGGGATGTGAATTTGGTGCTTCAATACAATTTTCTACATTTGGGATCAATCTTGTCAGTTTAGCTCTAAATCTGCTCGGTTAGTAATATCCAGTCTTTTTCTTTCTTTCATTTTTTATTTTGAAGATTGGCAACTGTGTTGAAAAGAGTCCTTCTCTCTAGGAAAAACAATTAAAAATTTCCTTACAATACTTCACAATTCGGGATAAATAACAGGTGTGTCATTTTAAAGCCAAAATTGCTTATATCCCTTTCTAAATTTTACCCTAAGATTTATCTCCGTTACTGCCTATTACGATCAGTTCCTCTTGTGATATGACATTTTTTTTTCACTGTGACCAAATTAATTCATTGCCTACTGTAGTAATTACCATATTCCTTGCATTCTTCAATTTAGTAACTGCAAATTAACCTTATTCAATTTAGTAAATAAATCAGTTAAATAGGTAAAATATAGTTTCCATTTGATTAAATTTTCTTTTAAAATTAAAATCATGATCCGGTTTAATGATAGCCGCTATCGCCTAGACCCCCTCATGGACTCCCAAATTATTTTTTCGCTGACGTAGACCCCTTGCAGATCGATATAGACCACTTTGGGAATCACTGCTCTAGATGAATGGACTAGTTTTGAATCGTTGGCGAATTCAACGGACGGAGAATAACACATATTGCATGCACAAATATACGTTATCTCACACATGAGATGGATTTATATGTATATAAATATATTTTTTATAATATATATATATTACAATTTTTTTATATAACGTATATTTCTCTTCTAAAAAATTAAGTTATCTTTTTCAAATTTCCATCATCATTAAATTCACACATGCAAATGTAGTTTTTAGTTTATTCTCTTGTCTCAGAAATATTAAGAAAGTACTAGCTCATTATGCAAATTAAATAAAATTTAAACCAATGAAAATTGAACTAAATCCCCCCCCCCTTATTTGACGTAAAAAATTTCAAATTCAATTTTTCTTTCTCTCCCCCCCCCCCTCCTACCCAAAATAAATTTCTTAAAATTCGTAAAATTTGTCTTCATTTGTATAGTTTACAAAAGTTTGTTGTTGGGATGTATAATGAAGTGGTTCGAAAATTTTTTTTTCTCTTCAGAATTTCAAAACGTATCCTTTTGGAAAAGATGCTCTATGATATACAGATAAAGGAGAAAATAAAATAATTAATTTGATTGTTAAACACTGCCGCTAGAGAAATGAAGGTTAGGTATTTGATTTTTTTATGATAAAAAGTCAAAGTAAGTTTTGTGTCAAAGTGAAATTGTTTTTTTGTTCTTTTAAACATTTATTACAATGAGAGGACACGTACAAATAAATAATTAGAAGAAAAAACATCAGCTACATTTATCAGCTTCTTTAGTATTAAAATTTAAGAAAGTAAAAACCTTACTTTCGAAATTTACAGAGCAAAAAAAAGCGGAGTTTCCCGCTTGGATCTGATTGCGGGGAACGACGGTGCTGAGAAAAAGTACTGGTTAAAGAAATGTTGTAATGTTAACACTGTACTACTCCCTAATCAATGACCGTATCTTTTGTTTAATTATTTTGAGTCTATAATCATCCAACTAAAATGAAGACTTTTCCCATTTTTTTTCAAAAATTCAAATATTTTGTGGCATTTATATCAAATCCTTTGTGGAGTTATTTTAAAAAATTATTTTTCTCCTAATCTCCATACCATAGAACATCTTTTCCGCATGAGTAAGTTCCAGTTGATTATAGTATTTTTCTACCTTTTTTAAGCGTGTGGCCTCTGTAGCTTAGTGGTCAAGGTAACGGACTCGTAGCCGGCCTGTCATGAGTTCGAGCCTAGTACCGCTGAATACCCGCCGTGTAGGGAGTGATGCACGTTATAAATCTGTCGAGGCTCAAACGTTCTTCTGTTGGTGTGGTGTTCAAGTTAGGAGAGAGGGTGTCAGCTCAGGTGTCGCCCTTGGCACTTGACCAAGGTTCAAAATTACGAGGTCCGTCGCCAAAAGCCCTCGAGTAGCTGATTAGCGCGACGTTAATATCCACTCACTCACTCCATAATATAACTGCGATCCAACGTAATATACAGGTTAGTAATAAATACGTAGGGTAGGTATTATAATTTTTTTGAATGTGATGTGCAAATAAGGGAAGAAATTTTAGAAATTGATGTGTCTGGAAAATGAAGTAAATTTATCTGAAAACTAAAGCATTTTTTTAAATATTAAATTAATGTCGTTTTGATTATGAAATTTTAATTTTTACTCTTTAAAAATCTGATAGGTTTTGTGTACTACATTTCTTTTTTCTCTCCGACAAATATGTGCTAATTTTTTTGAAATCTTATATGCGAAAATTCATCAAGCTTATCCAAAATAAGGTTAAAATAAATTTTGTTTTGAAATCCCGTTGTGACATATCAAGAGGATCGTTGATGTAATTGATGGAACATCTGCAGAAATGTTGTTTCTAAAAAAATTGCATCGTTCATTACAGTAGAAGTACTATTATGTTTCATCATCAGTCTGCTATATTAGGTTGAAGCATAATGCAGGACTTATCACGCTGAGGGGAATATTAGAAGTTCGGTATAAGATGTGGAAACTGAATAGTCATCTTTTTATGAGCCAGCTGCTGGTTGATGAAACACAGAGAGAACCAATCATAAGTGACTTTTTTTATTTTTACAACAGCAATTTGTTCCTGGATTATTTGGTGCATTTTTAAATCAAATTTATACGTGCTGAAATAGCTTTCATGTATAAAATACCGGTTCTATTGCTTGTACACATATTCAGTGTTGCCAGATCGTGCGATTTTTCGCAAATTTTGCTACTTTTGAAATTTTTTCGCTACTTTTATTCTATTGCTACTTCGAGAATTTTACGCTACTTTTTGCTACTTTCAACTACACATAAAAGTTTTGGAACCAGCTTAAAAAAAATGATTTATTTGAGAAAAATCACACACACACACAAAATTGTGATTCAAGTCGCTAATGAAAACATGGGGGAACTCCGAAATGACACGAAACGCTGTAGAAAGTTGATTTGCGATATGTCTTTTTGAATTAACTGGCAAACAAAAGTAAAATAACTTCTCCAGAACCCCCCCCCCTCCCCCCCCAAAAAAACTATCAAAGATGTCATAATTTTCTCAAACCATGTGAGTAACTAAACCAAATCCCTTCAAATTGTGTTACTTTTAAAAAGATAGTCTTTCCCCTGATATTTTTTTAAAACTCAAATCGTCCTTCATTTTATGATCTGCTTTTAGAATTAACAGACCAATCAAAATAGGATGTTCTGGGGAATCAATGAAGACAAATTTTTAACATAGAGTTGAAATATATTTTTTATTCAGAATCTGAGCTTTTAAATGACGGAGCATTATTTTGTGGTGTCACATTTTTAATATAAAAGATGCAGTTGGAAGTCCGTTTTGAGAGATTTAGCTACATTAGTTTTAAAGCTTTATAGCCTATTCATAAGTAATGCCCCTGTGGAAAGGGTATTTTCGAGAGCTACGTCAACTGAGTCAAAACTAAGGAATCGAATGTGCCTAGAATTGTTGGATTCAATTCTCAGAATCAAAATGACTTTGGAAGAACGAGGGACTTGCTGCGTTGATTTTATTTCATCGCCATAAATGCTTCAATATAATTCAGAAATTTGTAGAAAAGACACAGCAGATCACGATATTGAGCTCGAAAAATTTGAATGTATTTTAAATAATTGAAGCATTTTAACTTATTTTTTAAAAAGTTTTACAAAACTGCCAAAATTAAAAAAATTATATTTATGAATTGCAAGTGAAAATCGATTCGCTACTTTTTACTACTCTTTCCCCCTCTCTTCATACTACTTCGCTGCGTAAGTTTCTGGCAACTCATCATATATTTGCCTTGTATGGATATAGGTTTTACTGAGAAAGAATCTTCTTTGGACGTGAATATCATTTTATCAAAACATCAAAAACTGTATTGTTTTTTCAGACATTATTGTTTTTAACCTCATATTCCATTTTCGTGAAAACAATCATATTTCAGAAAAGGACGGTTATTAGTTTTTAATTTTATTTACTTGAATAGTGTGATGAAGGAAAATTATAAACCATAAATAATCTTAATCATCAAATGTGTTTTGATATACTACGGTTGTATTTAATTAAATGCTTTGTCTCAATTTTTTTTAGGAATTTTTAAATATGTTTTTCAGTTAGAAAAGAAATGGACACAGGGGAAAAAAGGGTAGAAAATAGCGGAAATAATCATTTTTTCGATTAATCCTTCCGAAACCGAGATAATGAAATTTCCGGTCCATTTTAAGTTTAATTCAAAATATGAAATCGGTTTTAACGGAAGCTGAAAATTTCGGAATTCATTGTATTGTATTTTTTATTGTTCCTAAACCTTTTCCTGTGGCTAATTTTTTCTTCGCATTTTCGTTATTGTTTCTTCAAAGTTACCTTTGTGCATTGTATTGGGTATATTGTCAAATTGTAAAACTTTTTATTTTATTTTTTTATTGAATTTCATTTTTTTTATATTTATTATTTAAGTTTTCACTTTGAAGCTTTTTTTTTTTCATTTTAATTTATTTTCTCAATATTGCTATTGTGTTGTGCTTTTTTATGACTTATCTATGCGCTGTACATTTACAACTAATATTTTTCCAAATACCAGTGGCGCACACAAGGGGGGGGGTCCAGTAAAACCGACCCTCTAACCCCGCCTCCCCCCCATATATTTTGATTTCCCCCCCGATTATAACCCTATGTATGTTGTACTTAAAGTAATTCCAAACAAAGGTAAAAATAATTTCAGTTCTAATAAATGAAAAACAAAATTTCTTTTCTCCTTTTCTTTCCTTACAAAACCGAACTGCATGCAAACTTTGATGTTTTTATTTTTGAATTATGAAGAAAGTAAATGCATAAATTCTTGTGGTTTCTGGTGATTTAATTAAGTATTTGTTATTAATAATTTATTTTGTAAATTAATACCAATTGTAATGATTTATTTTTTACTGTTTTGTTCCCGACAATCGATTCAATCAAAAAGGATATGTTTGGCGGCGTTTTGGAGTGAGAAACGCGAGAATGATGGACTTTCGACTCCCCATCCCCTGAAAAAAATTCCTGTTTGCGTTTCCCACCCCCCTTCTTCTTTTTTTTTTTTTGTATTTGCATTGTAATCGTAAAGTACTTTAACTGTATTCTTCACCCAATTCTCAAGAATTTTGGAATCCCATCATTAGAAGTATCTAACCAGGCCGGTAGTGGTATCTACATTGAAACGCCCCAGGAAAAATAGTCCCTGAAAAATCGCAATCCTAATTTCTGCTCAGTTTTCAGAAGTGAACTAATACTTATTTGCGTGGGACTTGTGGCTATCTAAGAAAAATTACGGTGATTTTTGGATTCTCTCCAATAGCCGTAGTTCACTTAAACACCTTTACAAATGGTAGATTGTTGGCGACAAAACCAGTGTCTCCATTCTTACACAAACTGAAATACATATCGCTGCACTATATTCATTTTCAGTGGATCCCATCTCACGTCGAACTTTACGGCAATGAAATGGCGGACAAACTAGCAAAGAGAGCTGTAATCTTCCAACTCTCTCCACATCCGCCCTTACCTATCTGGAATTATATTCGTTTTAAAAATCTCAAAATTTGGTGGAGTGGAGGATGCCGCTCACTCATCATTGGTATGCGGGTAATAGACCCGGACTGTCCCTAGCCCTTAAGTGTGACAGATGTTCCCTCTTTCGTCTTGCTAGTGATCACATCAAGTGCCTCTCATTCTCAGCGATCAGGAAGATCTTCTCCATCCGTACAAGATGTCAAGATCATCAGGCTTCCCCCCGAACACATAATGCGTTGCATGGATCTCACACCTTGTGCTGGACTTTTGATCCCCTTCTTGTGCTGGACTTTTTGAGAGCCAACGATTTAATTGATCTTGTCTGACTTCGTCAGACTCTGGAGGATTAGCAACAACAACAGTAACAAATAAAAACTAACTTCTCGGAGGGTCAGTACGCAGCTCGAAACCCTTTGGGTGAGCTCGATTCTCCTGAGTAAGTAAGTTCCTTTTTGCCCTCAATTAGCACATTTCGATTTTTTTTACACAATAGATATGCATAAAGAAACATGTGTATTTGTACGCGGTAAAATATATGAGATAATGCTGATGAGATATCAGATATCAATTGCATACTTATCTTCGTAAGAAAATTTTTCGTAGAATTCTGTATGAAAATCCTATCACCTGCCCTATTCACAGTGGGGAAATTATGTAATTATAACTTAAAGTACCGAGAGACCTGTTTCACAGCCGAAATGCAATAATTAACTCTTCGCATTTGTTGAAGATATGTTAGAATATTAAAGAGCAAAGCTTTTGACCTTTAATCTGTTAGGTGACGTCGAAAGAGAAACTGGTCTCCCACTGACCTTCTAGCACCTGCATGAAATGAAAGCTTGCTAGGTAAAGGTATTTCCTTGGTTTAATATTCATTTGCGCTGGTGTAGAATTAAGTCATACTTGAAAATAAAATTATTATAATATTACAATTAGATAAAATCGTAGAGGAAGAACAAGTTGTGGCGTGCAATGTAAATTTTTTCCGTCCTAAGCTTGCGCAATATAGCTTATTTGCACAAGACGCTAGCTTTTAAAGCCATACATTGGACGCTTTTTTTCTTTAGTTTTTGATATGAATATTTAATGGAGGAAACAATTGGGTTTTTGCCAGAAAAACATCATTCATCCAAGAAATTGAGTTTAGTGACAATTGTTTTAACTTCTGTTTTGTTATCAAGACATGAAGAATTAGTTTTAAAATTTGTTTATATTACTTTAGTTCTGGATGTACTGAAAGTATAATAAATCATAAGAGTTCTTTCTTTAGGATAAAGCTTTTGTTTGTAAAACAATTGATATTTCTTTTTTCTTCAATTAACATAATATTCCATTTTCCACCTGTGGATTCATTTTTCATTGTTGTTGTTTGTGGTGAGGTGCGCAGAAGTATTATCATAATTCGTAAACATTATTTGTGGAACGCTTTTTGATTTTATTATTTTTTTAAAAAATATTTTTGAAAAAAAATAATATCTTTAAATTAGCAATACAAAAATGCCCGCTTAAGTATATTTCATTCTCTTAAACACTGAAAATATTACGTTTCTTTAAGTAATCTTTTCTAGTAAAGGATTTAACTGTTATAAGTCTTATGGTTGTAATAATAATACGTAAATTTATCGTATATTTCCAAATATATTCTATTCATATGCATAAATTTTTTATTTGGCTCAATTATTTCCCCACGATTGGTGGTTGTAACTTCTCAATTACTTATCTTCGTTAAGTATATATTTCTAACTTTACTCTTAGACTAAAATTGATAAATTCCAGGTGTTATTTTAATTTAGCTTTAGTAGAAGGAAAAAAACAAAGACGCCCAGCATGGTGAAGAAGTTTCTTTTTGTTGAAAAAAGTACTGTATGCAAGTACATTCTGAGGTGTTTATATTTATAAACCCCTCAGTATTATAAACAGAAAGGGGGAAGGTTGGCTAATCGAAAAACTGGTTAAACCCCACTTTTATAAATTATTAGAAGCTGTTCTAAAGCCAGCACACACATACACGTTGACATTGTTTATGATACATCCATATTTTTAAGTTTCCAATATCAGGTATATGTTTGGTTCCTTTACCTTTGGAGTTCAAATGTGAACTTTTTAGGTATTTTTCTTTCAAATTATTCGCTTATATAAAGTATGTATAATATTTGTGTCCGGAATTTCTTAACTATACACTTTATTTTCTTTTTGAACGTTTGAGTTCATCGTCATAAATGTTAATTTAAAAATATGTATTCGCGCACGTTGAAACTTCAAAGACAGTGATGCCCTAGCCGCGCACCGGTACCAGTCCGTAAATCAAACGATATCGGGCCTCCCAAGGAAAATTAAATTATTTTTATTTTATTTACTGTGTGTGGTGGTGTATTTCTCTCGGGGTTGTGCAGGTTTCTATAGAAATCACTTTATATTCCATGTTAAATCACTCAAAATTCATTTTTTGGTGTAACTATTTTGTTCTGAAGGCATATTTAGATATAATTAAATTAAAATAATTGCACCAAAACAATCTAAAATATAAACAATGACCCCCACCCCCTCAGTGAGGTGGCCAAGTGGTCTAGGCATCGGATCATGGCTAGCGTGTCATGAGTTCGATCCCAGTACCACTAAAAATCCGCCGTGTAGGGGAGCGATGCACGTTAAATGTAGAGAGCTCAAACGTCCTCCCGTTGGTGTGATGTGGTAGTTAGGAGAGGGGGTGCCAGCTCAGGTGTCGTCCGCGTCACTTGACCATGGTTCAAAATTACGCGGACCGTCGCCAAAAGCCCTCGTGTTGCTAATCAGTGCGACGTTAATATTCACTCACTCACCCCCTTAAATGGGGCGCGGTAAAATTATCAAACATTGACCGGTCCGCGGCGATAAAAAGGTTGGGGAGCACTGATTTCTCTAAGATATCTTATTTACATATTGCAAAAAAACAAACAAAAAAAACCCCAATTTTTTTTAGAACTGTTTATGTGTGCGAAGTAAAATCTTTATAATGCAATAGTTTGTACCCACGAATTGTGTCCTATCATTTATAAACTGTCAATAAATTAAAATGTCAATTAATAAATAAAATAATTAATAAAACTATCAATTATTAAAGATACTCACACAGTTTTAGGTAATGCGTTTATCCAGTAGCGCACACAGGAATTTTCAAGGGGGGGGTCTAGGGTCAAAAGTCCACCATTCTCGTTTCATGCTCCATACGCCGCCTAACATATTCTTTTAATTTTGCTAATTTTCTTGGGAAAAAAACAGTAAAAAATTAATTGTTGGATAAATAATTAGTATTAATTTATAAAATTAATTATTAATAACAAATACGAAATAAATTTTACATATTATATGCACAGGATTATAATCAATCGAAAAAAATTGAAGGGCTAGGGGTGGGGTCCGGACCCGAGACCCCCCCCCCCGCTTTGTGTGCGCCATTGCGTTTATCTGATACATGATCAACTTTGAGCCTTATAATAATTTTCTTTTTCTTTCTGTGTGAATAGCAAGCTACAACTTCAATATCCTGTATTTCCCAGATCTTTTCAAATGCATATGTATTCGTGATTCCAATACATAGAAAACCTTTTGCTATTCGCATATTTATTTTATTTTTCTATTATATTTAAATGGCTCTGTATATTCTGATCGCTTAGCATCAGAAAAGCGAAAAGAAAAGGAAGCATGAATAGTGAAAGGCATTCTTCCTTGGGGAGGAGGGTTTTCTTCAACTATGCTCACGTGTCACAGCATTTCATTTTGAAACAGCTGTTCCTGCTCCCGAATACTATCACTTACTTTGTTTAAGGATGGACTGAAGAATAAATCTGAAGAGTGAAAAAAAGTCAAAGAATGAATAAAAAAAGTAATAAACATATTTTCATTGTCAGTTCTTAAAAAGGGAGGATTGTTTTGTTTTTTATTTGCACAATGAACACGGGCAAAGATCCAAGAACGGAAAGAGTGCCCAGTAGCCGTTGTTTACTTTGAAGTTAGCTATAGCAATATGTTATCTTCCTTTGCGCGGGCGTTGTCTCAAGTAGCCCTTGTCACTACTTCTCTTTAAGAAAAGTAGCTTCCTTTTAAACGCTGGTTTTCTGTCATATTTTTTCCCATGTTGTCCCTCGTCTTCGTCAGATTCTGTGGTGCAATGGGATTTTCTTCTTTTATCTCAGATTTTTCTTTTGGAATGTAATAGTAGCTCTCTCACACTTGTTTGAGTCTTCCTAATCTCCCTCTTCTTTTATTACCAGGAAATGAAAAGAAAATATTTAAAATTTTTTTTTATGAGACTTAGTTTTTACATTGCGTTTGGTGTATGTAATGTGCGACAGTGTGACGCTTTTTTTTAATTAAATATTTGTAAAAAGAAGAAAAAATTAAGCAAATATTAAATGATTTTCTACTATAAATGTACGCGTACATTTATCTGAAGGAGCTATAATGAAAGTTCTTTTTATTTATGTAATCAAAAGTTGTACTGTTACAAATTTAAAAGTAAGAATATAGTCAAAGCAGATTTTATACTATTGTTTATTTACAGAATCATGTAGTGATAATTTCTGAATTTTATAGAATTTGTTTTATCTCTCTCTCTCTCTCTCTCAGTGCAATTTTTTTTTTTGCTTATTATATTTTCAATCTGAATAGGCCAAAAATATACCAATAAAATAAACAGATTAAAAAATAATAAAATTCTCCGACTAAATTTTTTAAAGGGATACATAACCTTAAAAATTACCAATATTTAGTCTTTTATTACCTCATTTTAATTGTGTGTCTTTTGTAAATATGTGTACAACATTTCGTGACTCTACCTACATCATTTAGGCAGTTATATAACTTTTTTTTAACAGTATGTCGAAGCGAAAACTAAAACACGTGACGTCTGCATTTAGCTCTTTTATTTATTTTACTGTCCTTTGAAATTTAAAATGGTTTTTCTCAGGTTTTTATTTTCCCCGATAATCGTGTATTTAAAAAGCTAAAGCTTTTTTATTTATATATATATTTGATATAAAGTTCTGAAACTTTTTCTGGTAGTTTTTTATAGTATGTTTGATGATTCTGTGCATGGATTAAGGATTTATCTGAATAGTTATGTTTAAAAAAATCGTCAAAAACTGTTTTTTATAGTGGCCGACACGAAAAGAAATGTAGACATAAAAATATCTCGTAATACCAATCCCATGCATAGAATTGTGAGGAACACTCTTAACAGTATTAGAAAAAAAATTGTTCAAAAATATTAAAATTTGAAGAATTAGTGGAAATTTTAAAATATTGAAATATTAAAAAAAGTTTAATTTAAAATGATTACTTTTCTTAATAATGGTGTTAATCTTCTGGAATGTATAATTCATATGTGTTTAAACCAGGGGTAGCCAACCCGTGGCACGCGTGCCACAGTATGGCACCGTGGAGTTGTAACAGTGGCATGCGAAGACTTAATGAAAAATTAAAAAATTTGAAAAGAAATAATAACAAAAAAAAACAAACATTTTTTTACAATTTTATGGAAATGTGGTTGTCTCGGACAAAAACCTCAAAATTTGGATCAAACTAACTGTTATGTATCTAAATAACCTAATTTTGTTAGCATTTTCGAAAGCCACATTAAGTAAATAATGACTGTTTAATAATTATTTAAAATTAAATGATTCAAGTTACTAATTTTTATTTTATACTTAACCTAAATGATTGAACTTGCTAAAAGTTTATTAGATATAAAACCAAAGTTTGTGCTTTTGTCTTCTTTATTATATTATTTTTAAATTTCGACTACATAAACTTGCGTACTGTTTGCGTAAAAATTCCATAATAAGCTTCTGTAAACATTCATTTTCATATCTTTGAAAAATTGGAAGTGGTACGCATATTTTTTTTTTATCAAATAGTGACATTCTTCCCAAAATGGTTGGCCATTCCTGGTTTAAACAGTGTACATGTAAACTTTTCCATAAATTAAAAAAAATTGTGCACAAGGAGTAACGCGTCCCTTTAAAAAATTTTTAATGATGAATTTTATTCGGACATTTAAATACTGTAAGAAAATTGCTGAGATTGACAAAAAAAATTTGTTTAATTGTGTTTTTAATTGTTTAATTTACTTTACCTCGATTCGGTGAATAGTTCCTAAATAAAGCTTCGATGCATGGCGACCAACCGTTAGTGTTACACCATTTGAAATAAATTTATCACCTGTTTAGTTTACAGATTCTGATTTAACTTATTTCATTTAAGCATTCAAAGAAATGTTGGCCGTTTTTCAAAATGCTTAGGTTATACATTATCCTGATGACCACTTGGGCGTGTGTTTAAAAATTGTTCAGGTGTGTTACACCCATAATCAGTTACACCTGATGAAATGGGGGGAAAGGATTCATCTCCAGTGCGGCAGGTAGTTCAGTGTGTATTTCAATGTCATTGTCTCTCGTTTTTTCTATCTTGTCATTGTTAATAGTCAAATTCATTTTATCTTTAAGATATATCTTATTCGTGATTGATTATACGTTTGAGAATAGTACTTCATCGTTAATATTATTTTTAAATTGATAAATTACATTTAAATAATCAATTAAATTATTTATTTGTTTGCACCTGTGTATGTGTTTGCGAAACATTTATCTTCAATCTGTCAGGATAACGCTGTGAAAATCCGTTTAAGAGTCCCCATCCCAGTTTTTTTAATTTAAAAAGCACATTAAAATGTTTGTAGTCTAATAAATCAGCATTATATTTCTTTTAGTTTGACAAAAGGTATATATAAAGGGTATCCTAATGACACCACATTAGGATATTTATAGTTGAAAAAGACATTATTAATGTATCTTCAATTTAACAAGGCTATCCGAATACATTTGAGATTTGCTAAGGACACTGTTAAAAACTACTTAAATATATTTTAAAATTCATATATTTCCTGAAAATTTTTATTTTCCCTAAATTGATAAAAATATCTATTAAGTGGGGAAGTTGGCCCATGCTGCGATTTTATTAGATCGTCATCTTGAACAGTTTGAAAGTTAAATTAAAATGTTCGGAATATTATAATTAAAATCTACGATTTCCTGTGGCAGTAATTATAGCTGATAGTTGTAGTGTTTTGTTTATTGGCAAACTATACCAATAAAAATATGCATATTTACACACACACGTTTTAATTTGTATGCATGTGTATGGTGTATCTGCAAAATTTGATATCATTTTCGGACTATTTACTTGATGACCCTAAAATCCTTAGTCACCTCCTTCCTGGTTCTAGCTGACAAATCAAGAACTACTTATTCTGTTTACATAAAAACTAATTTCAAGGTCGATAAATCGTAAATTTTTTTAGTCTCTTATTGACTTTTCGTGTGGGCCATTATATTATTGTGTGAAAAAAGACAAGATGAAAAATTTTCGCCCCAAATTCTTTTGACACTTGTTTACTCTTATACAGTTTTTATGCTCCGTACATTTTATTGGCCTTTCTCCCGCCTTTTGGTCTTTGCTTCTGATTTCCTGTTTAACATTACCCGAAAAAACTATAAAGAATGTATAGCAGCCATAAATATTTCGAACCGTGACATTGATTCCTCTCTGGACCCGTTTCGTTCCCTTCCGTTGACTTTAACGGTTACGAACATTTTGGATGGATGGTATTTCCCCCCTTCCAGCTGTATGCTGTTCTAACAATCGTATCTATCAGAAATAGTAAAAAGGAAGGGAAAAAAAATTCTTTCCTGCTGCCAACTTGTTTTCAATTAAAGAATATCTTGTTAGAAATATATGTTGCGTCTGTATAAACCGTGTTAGGTTGCGAAATGCTGTAGCATGAGATGTTCAGTTATGAAGGAGTGTCTTGTAACCTTAGTAAAAAATACTTTATCCATTGTTGAGGTAATTGAATATAAACATATCGTTAGTTCGCGTCTCTGTTGTGTGAAGAAAATTATGTTGGGAGACAATACAATAATGAAGTTTATAGGATGTATAGTAATAGATATATTCGTCTGTTTCATTGTAAAGCCATGTAAGATTTCTGTTGTTTCCCGTCACACATTCTCCGTCATAAGTCATAATAGATTTATTAGATATATATTTATAGATCAATTGAATGTGACCAATTTAAAAAAATCTTCAAAGAAGAGCACAAATTTAAAAATATCTATTTAATTTTTTGCATCCTATCAAATTGCAAATCATCGTCACGAGCTCGTGGTTGGCGTTGTTTCTGTTGAGTTATGAGTTCGGGCCCTTGTATGCCGCTAAAGAACCGCCTTGTAAAAGGGCTGATGTTTTTTAAATCTTAATTCAACTTAAGATTCATTTTAAGAAAGCAAAAATTTTAGAATATGTAAAAGACTGTGTATTTTTTATTAAAGGGCATTAGTGTACAAAGACCTCTTTTTTGGAAGAGGGAGAGGGCTACATTTTGAAAAAAAAACACACTTACACGAAAGAACCGAGGAGTAATCTCTACGGTAAAAATTAAAAATCCATTGTACCCAGTGGCTTTAAGTACACAACCGCATCGCGGGGGAGGGGCAGGATTCTAGGGGGCCCAAAGCCTGACTGACGCCAAGCACATATTTAACCAATTTGTAACATATTAAAGGCAAAAACTGACTTTGCAGGGGGGCGGCCCCAAATTATCCATTACGCCACTGCTTGTACCCGCCTCTGTTAAAAGGCCTCATCTTAATTCATATATAAGGGAATGATACTTAGAAATTTATGAAAACCTTTTACTTGTACACTGAAGGCTTAAAATATACGAGAATATATAAACTAGTCTATAATGAATGATTAATTTGCAAATAAACAAGCAGAAACAAAAATTCCAATGGAGTACTAGCTTTAACAAAAGACAGATGAAACTCAAGTTCGTTCGGTTCCTTGTTCTCTGAGAGTTATGGCTCATACTTCATGATATAATTAACCACGGCTAAGTCTGTTTTTATATGCTTTTTATCAATATAAATTATAGACTTTTTTATTGTAAACTAAAATGAATTTATGTCTCGTTCGGCTTAATAGAAAGTAAGAACACGATATACACGACTTTAAAAACATTTGGTTCAGTTCAGTTACAAGATCAGCTTTTCATTTGCATATTTAGTTCAAACAGATGATGACGGAGGAATCACAGAGCTTTGAATTAATATCTATGACTTTTAAATGAATCAAAGGATTTTCCAGAGACGTATTACGGTGGTACCGTTTGTCCATTAAAAATTCCTCGATGTGGTCAAACATGTAATGATGACTAGAAATATAAATTACTCCAGTTCAATAGTTAATCAGTTGATGATATTTGCATTCTCCACCTTCTGTCTGTTGAGTTAGATTAAAAAAAAGAATGCGTTCGAAATAGTTATCGTGATTTAACCACAGTCAAAATACGGTTAAAAAATTTAACTTACTCCTAATTACTATTCTGATTTTTGAGGTAGATTGTGTGGTTAAAATTGCAAGTTAAGTGGATAAGAGTTTGTGTTGAGAGAGTAGTGGATTCCATTTCCGATTCGATCAAAGCCATCGTGTATTGAATAGGACAGTTCAGTGGGTTAAAATTATCTGATTATAATTTAGAGTTATTTCAACAACTACATAATGAAAAATGTTTTTTTTTTGTACAAAATGTTTATGTAATTTTTAAATAGAATAAATTAAGCTTTTCTTATGTATGAAGTAGCGACAGTGGTGAGCAGTTTTGCCACTCGCTGCTTCCCAAGCAAAACTAAGATGTTCAGATATCAGTAAGTCAGAAACACATTAATTTAATAATTTTCCTTTTTTAGAGAATTTTTTAAAATTCAATTGCATTTCTGTTTTCAGTTATTCAATTTCTTACAGCTTGAATAAAGTCATCCTAAAACAATAGATTTTTAAAATTTAATTATTAAATCTTAGAAATCTTACTCTTTTAGTTATGCAACTCCCTAATTATACTTTAATTTTTACTTTAATGTTTTTGATTGGTTTATGCCTACTTTTTGGAATAGGAACTTCCTAACTTCAATACCTTCACCAAAAGAACTTGGATTTATAGTATGTCATTGTCTTACATTTTTTTTAGAAATGCGAATTTTCAGATTTTTATTTTAATTTTCATCAAAAATGTAAATGATAATAAATTCATGAGCATGTTCTATGTATGTGTGTGATAGGAATAAATATTTAGAAAGGTAAGATTAAAATAGTTTCTTGCTTTTTTTTTATTTACGAAAGATAATCTTAATCGCATGCCCTTGTGCCCCGATCTGTCAAGTGAGCGAGTAAGCTGCGTAAATATTTTCATGATAAATTCCTTTTAAAAAGAGGAAAGTAAACTAGCTTTGAAGCCTATAATGACTGTAACATCTAAACGTTTTGACGTAGTGAAGCTGAATAAAGATCGGATGAAAAACGATATTGTGGTATTAAAAACCTCCCACAGAGTCAGGTATCGGTTTTTATCATATTGTGCCGAGGGGACCTGTGCATATGGTGTTTGTCTCTGGTAAAAGTTGAATGAAGTTTTTTCAATGAAAGTAAGGGAAAGTGTGGTAAAGGGAAATAATAGCCCGGAACTACATAACGGTAATTCCAGAGCAAAAGTTTCAGTCTCCTTAGGTTGTCAGTAAACTGGTTTCATTCATTACAGATGTTTGGATTACGTCAACTGTGCTCACGTGCTTTTAGTACATACAGCTGAGAGCACCTGCTGCTATACCAATTTGTAGCTGCAGGGCTTAATGTACAGCACAACTCAAAATGTGATCACCTGTGGTGATTACATTTTTGGCATGACTTGATCGTTGATTTATTGTGTACCACATTTTTGCTAACTTTAAATCCATATAGGTATGTAGTCGATTTCTGTAGGTTTTCTTAGTCTCCTAAAGTCATCGGATGATTTCTAATTTAGAACTGTAATTTTTATTCCACTACAGTCAATGTTTCTTATGGTGTTAGAGTCATTTTGAGTACGGAGTCGATAAAAATAAAATCAAATCTGAGTATAGTAATAGTTTTTCAGTTACATATTATTCTTTGAAATTAATGGATTTATTTACTATTTATTTTCCTTGTTTACGATGTTAAAATTATCTTTTAAAAGAGACTACACAAATAAATTGTAATTTTCTATAATACATTTTTATTTATTATGAAATACAAAAAGGAGAGAGAGAAAGAATGTTTTCTAAATTACTTCAAAATTTGTTTGAATCATTATTACAATATTAGTTGTAATCGTATTGTTAATAAATTCCTTTCAAATTACGTTAGTTTTTATTCTACTTTGTGCTAAATCACTAATACCATTAATAGACTGAAAAATCTATTGTTAAGGAATTATTTGATTTTATTGATATAGCATTAAAGAGCAATGAAAGGCTAATTTTTCAAAGGTGGGAGTCAAAAAGAATTTTTTTTGTGTGGTGAGCTAAAATAATTTTTTTATAAAGCCCAATAAAAATTTAAAAATAATGCATTTTAAAAAAAATATTTGATATAAATGCAATAAATCAGTTGTGACTTTGTGTAGTTTTTGTTTTTTAAATTTGTTTGACTTAACTATAAAAGCAAATCTCTGTCAGCTTATTTTAATAATTTGCTACATATTTACTAGGGCGGGTTCCAATTTTTTCACGTGGAAAAGTTTTATAATTGATTTCATGTAAATTTTGCAACTATATTTCTCATTTGTGCAAAATCTGTGGTGGGCTACTTAAAACTCTAGGCTGGCCGTAGTTTGTCAATCACACTCTAAGGCAACCCAGGGTTATTGACGACGGAGTCTTGTTGACTCCAAATCACGGTCAGATGACATAACATTTGAACTGGTACCTCATTCTTGTAACTTCCACATCACGGGAGGATTTAAGAGTTTCAGTTCCATTTAACCTACTATAAACCTCATTATTACGTACTATAGGTTTTCAGTGGAATTAGGATTAAAGAATTGGAGCAGTTATTAGGAATCATTTTTCAAATTAAAAATTACTGTAACATTCACGTTATATCCTCACCCCATTAGTTATTATATTTGTGGTAATTCCCGTGGACCAAAAGGCTGCAACTTAACACAACTTGGGTTCCAATCAACGCACACCGCGAGGTAAACACGGATTAAAAGACTAAGTATGTGTAGTTATGTCCCTGATGCTGTCGAATAACCATTCATAGCTTATCAATGCAATTTACCAATATCTGTTTCAGTTTTTGATGTTTGGAATCTATGTGACAATAAATATTTAAAATTGTTTTTTGTTATCTTACAGTGTACTATCCATTTCTGTTCGGATTAAAGCCATTTTTTCTTCCTTTATAAAATATGTTCCCTATATTTTGTCGCTTTTGTTGCAATTCTAAATTTAACTTGATAGTTAATTTTATATTTCCTACCCAAAAAATTGAGTTTTTATTGAACGTTTATAAATTTTAAGGATGTATAGTTTGAAAAATGCGCTATAACACGCTCAAACGTAGTTAAATATATTGTGGCATTTTCATCTTAACAAATGTCTTTCGAGTTTAGGATTCCATTCTTCTGTATTAAACGAATACAGCCTAGCGCAGTGACGTCTTAAGACTTTTTGAGGATCTGGTTCCCTATGCAAAAATAGTTGCCCCCTTTTGACCCTTTAAAAGTGACAATATATAGCATACTTTGTCAAATACTTGTACATAACCCGTAACGAATACATGTGCTGAACCTCTCAAATAATCATTTCAATCTCACCAACCAATTTAACAGAATGCCTCCTTTTGACTAAACAAGTAATGATGGTGTATAGTGATACGTCTAGGCATAGGTCTAGGAAACGGATAAGGATCTTATTAAGGATGAGTCGAGAACGAGACGTGGTCCTGGACCCAGTTGACCCCTGCATTAAAATGTCCCTGTCCTTACGGTATTTACAATTGAATTTTTTTTCCATCTTTACGAACGTATCATTCTATTTATACCACGAATTGGTTTTTTTATGCTGTGTGTCATATTCATAGCTGAATTTCTCGTACTGCCAATTTAAACCATGGTTTATGGGCGAAGAGTGTAATGAGGCAAGACACATCAATCAAATTCTTAAAATTTAACTGTTTTTTTTTTAAATTTCGGCTGTTTAGTTATGTTTTATTTTTATTTGAAATACTCAAAGGAATTCTCTTTAAAAACAGATTGGTCTTTTATCAATTAATAACTTTTTCTGAGTGTGGGAAGCCGGTGCAGAAAATAGTTAATTCTGTTCTTGCCATATTATATCATTATACTATGACATGAGTCTTGATATATTTGTGCAAAAGTGAATTTTAGGAAATAGGTCACTTGATTATATTTTCTCATTTTTTTATAATATTTCATCCCTTCTACCCCAATAAATATAGTGATTTGTTACAAAAATGACGAGATGGGATGCATTTTAAAGAAATGAATTAACTGAAAATCAAGAGATCCCTCCCGCTCATTTCATATTTAAGGTAAAGAAAATTAAACGAAAATATTTTATAAGCGTTTATATAAAGTATTATATTATGTCCATTTCTCGACCGTGACTTAATTTATCTTTTCAGGAATCAAGTTTCACAAATAGTAGTCATTTTGCAGAGGTTTATTACTACGTGCAACAAAAAGAGTAAAAGTCTTTAGACAAGTTAAAACGTGTTTATATCTTAAATTTGCTTTCGCTTCTGTCTAAATCTTTTGAAAACCGGTACCACAAGTATTATCTTTGTCGTGAAAACCCAAAATGTTTTTTAAAAATTTCATGACGAAGGTCAGAAAGTAGTTATACATATGCAATTTTCACCCTTTTTTCCAGAATTTAGAAGAGAATAATTTCTTAAAATACTATTTTTTTAAGTAACACTCGTTTTTTAATGTTAGCAATTTCTTAAGATTAGTGGTTAATTTGTGGCCGTGACTTCAACCTTACTCTCTCTCTCTCTTTTAAACCACGTTTGCATGCGTGTATGGGGAAAAGATGAATACCTTTTTTAACTTTCTGCAGCTAAAATAGAATGAATTTTTGTTATTGAAATTGAAAAGTTGCTTTTTTTTCCCGTTTCACCAAAAGAACTGAAAATAAACAGTTCATCTTTTTATCTTCTTTCTCTAAGTACGTGCTGTGTGGAATTGCTGTTTTCCCCAGCCAATATTAAAGGGAGAAAACATAGCGGAAAATTTATGAAATATATATATTATTTATTGTGATTCTAATAATTCTGAGTACAGTAATTCTACGCGGTCACCTGTCTTCTTATAAAAAAAAGATAAGATGGTAATGTGACGCCGTTTTAATTTACGGGAAAAATCGCGTATTTAAGGTATCGGACTGCTTGCGATAATTTTTTTTTTTTGAAAAAATGGAGATACGGGGATTTTTTTGTGGTTTTTAGATTTCTTTAGTACATTTTAAGAAAAATATGCTAAAATTAAGAAGTGAAAAAGAAATTATTACTAAAATGGGGGGAAAAGTGGTAAAAATTTACAAAAAATAACTTAAACGTGGCCCATTCTGTTCCAAAAGTATATGAACAAATTTTCAATTTTTCAATTCTGATGTGTTGCTGTTATTCATTTTTGAAATGACTTTTAGGATAAGAGATATTTTAATTTTTACAAAAGCTAGTGCACTTTATCTTAGTTATTATATGAAATTACTTAAAACAACAGTGAATATCAACAAAAGAGACTGTAAATTTTGTAATAAAACAGTGATTGATAAATCTATAGGTTAAAACATTTCTACTATTATACAGAACATACACAAAAAATTCCAGTTAATTATTTTCAAAACTTTTTTAGAAATCACTGGCCCCGCTTGTGAGCATTTAAAAAAAATTACATTTCGAATAAAAAGTGTTTTAAAGTATGACACCTTACTTAAAGTAATAGCATCTGTGCTTTTACTAAAACACTTGTTGTTTCTCTTCTAGTGAACGGAAAATAATAAACTTGGTATTTTTTATAAAGCTAATAAAATGGCATATAAAATAAAATTTAAAAAAATGTCAATTTTTGGCAAAATTCACAGTTTTAGGGCAGTCGGATACCTTAAATTATTTTTGAGGGATATAGATTCAAATATCTATATCTATCTATCTATTACTTCATGAATATGAAAAAATATTTTGGCAAATTCATGAATTTATGTTTGTTTGTTAAAAAAGTGTATTTTTTGCAACTTAGATCATTTATACTATATTCATTTTTTTAGTTAAATTGTTTGTTAGATTTTTTATTATTACACGCGTGCTAAAGTTAAGTTTAAGTCTTTCTCAATCTTGGTTTATTTTCCTTCACTATTATACATAAATTTTCTACTGAAGGGTAAGGTTCGGATTCCATAAAACAAGTTTAACCCTACTTCACCCCCCTAAGCCAGTGACAACTTTGGAAAACAATAGTTTTCAATTCAAGGTTCCATTTTGGTCAATCGAGTAAAATTGGCAATTTGCATACATATATATTGTGTGTGTGTGAAATTATATATGTATAATTTCGAATAATTCTTTGACTTTTCGCATTTTATAAGAACTAAGCGTAAGAATGACTTGAGATGTCATACCATACATTCTCGTGATATCTTAAATCATGACAAAACTAAAGAATTTATAAAACTGTTTTTCTCCTAGCCATTTACAAAAAATATTCTTCTTGACAGAATGATACATAACTCTTAATGGCATTGGCCTTTTAGGATATTAATAAATAGTTTGCGTGTTCAAGTTGACGCACTGTCATTGGCCTCTTACTACGAACGTCATCAATTCCTTGTCTTTATTTTTTTTACTTCCTGACATCTTAATAGGCGATTTTATTCAGTTGTTTGATTTAGGTCTTACATGTTGTTTAACTTTTGGTTAAATATACGGAATTGTACTTCTATCATCACCATCTGATTTCTTTTGTGTGTGCAAACATCATTTTCTAACCTACTAACTATTCTAAAGACACGAGCAAATAATTATGTGTGTTTCTAAATATTTTGAATATTTCTTTGACTTCTGTTGACTATTTAATCTTTTTATACGTGATAAATCTCTCAATATTTTCCGTCATTTTCTAATCATTTTTTTGTTACTTGTAGGTTTATTCAGTATTCTTGAACTAACACTCTTTATATTAACTACTTAAATCCCTTTCTAAATATTATATTAATTTGTATAAGAAATATTTTTTTTTTTTACAAATACCAAGTTCTTCAGGAAAAAAATGGTAGTTTTCTTTAGATGTTTTTGTCCTGTGGTGTGTCCTGTGGTCCACAAGAGCTGGGCTTAGGGGTTCAAACCCCTTCCATACACCAAGGGATTTTTAATTTTTAGCGTAAAGATTACGCCTCAGTGATTTCTTCTACTTGTTTTTAATACCCTTTCATAAGCTTCAATAGTATGTAATGGAATTTTTGAACTCAATTTTTACCCTCTTTAAAAGGTCTGATTAATTCGAAATTCTGCTCACTTAACCAAGACCGATGATCAGTAGCGCACACAAAAAATTTTCAAGAGGGGAGTCCATGGTCGAAAGTCCCCTAACTCGTATCATACCTCAAGGCAACATCAATTGATTCTTCTGATTTTGTCGATTTTGTTAGCAAAAAACAGTAAAAAATAAATTATTGAATTAATAATTAACATTGATTAATAAAATAAATTGTTAATTACAAGTACTTAATTCAATTTTACGTTATATATATATATAGGATTATCATCAATCGAAAAGGACTTGAGTTGGTCCGGACCCTTAGGACACCCCCCCCTCCTTGTGTGCGTCACTGCTGATGACAATACAATAATTTAATAATTTTGCTCCCTTATCCTGACCAGGATCATCAGAATTAACGATTTCCCATTTTCAGATCCCTTTTCACGCCTGGCGACTAATTACAAATCCCAGATTTGGCGACTAAAAATTTAAGTTACAATTTAGTTCGATTAACTATAAAAGGGTGTTTTTTAGTTTTTTTAAAACTATAATTTAAAATGTAAACTACTTGGTTAAAAATATTCTGTGCGCGCCACTGTCTTAGTCACTAATCTGTATTGGTTTGAAAATCTTTGCAAATCTGATAAAATATGATATATATTTCGGATATTAAAAAACAAATCAATCATGATCGTTGGATTATTATTAGGTAAATTTTCCCTTGTTTACCATTTCTTTTACATTTCTGCGATAAACATATAATAATGTCTTTAAGCAATATCTAGTACATTGCATTCTCTAAGTTTTAAAGTCAGAATAAATAAATTATCCATTAAGAAGTGAAAAGAATGAATGAATGCTTGATTCTTTCAAAGCTCGTTTTAAATAGAGGGGTAAGAATCCCCTATCTATACAAGCCGGAAGAAATAATATACGTAAGTTATGCTTCTCTCAATTGGATTTGACTGTGTATTGTAATTGTCCTTGGTCCTTCACCCCATAAAAAATTTCTTAGTTCTTCCTTTGGCTATATATATTCGTTTTATTTTGACAGAGATATTATTACAAGTTTGAGGTAGTCACGCTAAATATAGTAAGAGCTGTTCGTGTTCCTTGTTATATTTTTATTAACACTTATAGAATATGGCTGTAAAAAGAAAATTTGTCTAGTTTTTTTCCGGTCTTCCGTATGAATCAGTTTGTCCTCAATGATATATGTTCAGATAATTAAGGGTAATTTTAATTGGAAAAAGTACAAGTGATATTTTTCAACTCGTAGTTAGCTTGTAGTTTTTTGTCTCAATGAATAACTAAGTAAATAGTTTTTGATTAGGATTTTTATTCACCAAGTTACATATTTTTATGAATAATCATACTGCAGTTAGCAAAATTAGTTTTATAATTTTTCTTGTTAAGTCACTTGCATTCATCGTTAATTCATTTACCGTACTAAATTTCTTTTTCCCTGCATAACCACCGTCTCTGAAAGTGTTAATTAAAGATATCTACATAATTTGGCTTATAAAAGATAGTAAAGTTTAAAAAACGTTTCCTCTAGATTTTTTTTCTTTGTGAAATATAACAGCTTTTTTTTTTAAAATTAAGCATTAATTCTAGTGAGATCTTTCATGAAAAATCTTGTTATATGTGCAACATGTTTGAATGAACTTTTTTGAAGAGTCATATATTCGTAATAACTAATCAGGAATGTTTTACGATGAATTTTTTGAGATGTATGTTTCAAATAAATAGCTAAATTGGTTGTAATTGTACATGGAGGGAAAAAAATGTTTGATTTTTTTTTAATGAAAAAAGACGTGCTGAAAAAACTGGAATTAAAAGAAACATAAATGCTATTGATATTTTGTTAAATTTATAAGTTACCTAAATAGGCGTGATTAAATTCATTATTGGAATGATTTAGGAACGTATACGACAGCAGTTTTTCGTGGATATGGTAATCGTGATCGCGCTTGCGGTCGACATTGTTTCTGTTGAGCTGTGAGTTCGAGTCCTGTGATCACTTAAGACCTTCCGTATAGGGGGATGGACAAACGTTTAATCTGTCCAGGCTCAAAAAGTTTTCACGTTGGTGTGAAAGTTTGAGAGTGAGGGTCTAGCTTTAGTGTCGTCCGGGCTCCTTGGCCATTGGTTAAAATTACGATGTCCAAATACGTTGTTAATAAATAGTAAATCAAACAGCGCGGCTTGTCTTTTAAATTTCAATTTTTGCTTATGATTATTGGTGTATAAATCAATTATCTCTTGGCCCTGGGGCCTTTTTCTAACACTTAATGTCTTTTTTTTTTACAGTATAGGATTTTTTTCATGAAATGTATAACCTTTTCTCCAAAAACTTTTTTCTTTTCTGTAATATTGAAATAAATTTTTAAAAAGGTACAATATTGATTTTTTAAAAAAAAAATGACATTTAATCTGATTTTATAATAAAACAAAATACTGAGAGAATAATCGGATTTTAAAGAATAAGCTTTAAACATTATTTAAGCAATCGTTAAAAATAAATTAAGCAAAAATAAAACGTACAACTCAATAATATATATAAATTAGATAACTCCAAAAAGGAAGAAGTTAATTCAAAAGAAACGATAATACTTTTGTGTATGTATATATATCAAGATATTTACTTAGAGCCATTCTCACGTGACTTGAATAGAGAGTTTCAAATGTGACATACAATGGTTTTCCGGTTTAGATACTTGACTGTCTCAGAATCAAATATTTTGAAACATGACCTGCGTTGAATTGAGTAATACGAAGTTGATTCTATAGGTGGACCCAGAAATTGTTTTTCTGGGAGGTCCAGAAATCCAGATGTCAGTGTTAAAATGCTTGTATAAATGGGTGTAAAAATGCTTGAAGCTGTTGAAATGCGGGAATTCAAATGAATCAGTTAATTTATGCAATTTGAATGTTGAGTCTTGGTTTTCATAAGAGGCAAGACCTATCTTTCCCATCTTTTTTTATTCTCAAAATATGTTTTTCATGAAAAGGTATATATAAATTTATTTATTTTAAGAAATTTTTGTGAATTTATTCATGTGATTTTTTTCGTAAATAATAATTAAAAATGATAAAACATCGATTTGTAAGATAATTTTGAATATTCTAACCAAAATGAACCAATATTAAAATAATAAGCTTTGGTTTTCTACTTTTTAAAAACCTTATTATATATAAATGTACAATTGGATTAGAGAGAGAGAAAAAGAGAGATTCTTATTTCGTAAAGGAAGAAAAAAAATTCTTCTTAAGTACTTGACTTATTAAAAGATATAAAAAATGCTCCAGCCTCTTTTAAAAAAAAAATAGAATGATACAGTTCAGTGGCATACATAGACTTATGGGTGAGGGGGCTTATATACTAAAAAAACATCTAGACCAAGGTTATCAAACTCACTGCCGCTGACCGCATGCGGCCCACAACGAACATTTTTGCGGCCTGGGAAATATATCGACACTAAATAATATATAATATAAGAAAAATTTCTCCCAAAATGTGTGGGAAAGATAGTTGTCAGGAAGTAAACACTAAGTTTTTCGTGTTCTTTCATATATGTTTATTATAATGTATTATTCGAAATAAACCTACGTTTCTATAAATATTGATTTTTTTGCGGCCCACCTAAAATTATACCTTGTTTGTTTGTCCCAAGTTAGGCTATGAGTTTGACTCTCCTGACCTAGACAAAAGTGCGAGGGGTAATTAATCTCTATGGTAAAAATAAAGAATTTGTTAAACGGGAAGGGGGTTGAACCTCCCTCACCTTTGTGTACGCCACTAATGCGGTTTGACAAATAAAATTCGTTCCAAAAAATTTTAATTCAAATTTCAAAAATTACTTCATAAAATATGTTTATCAAAAAAAAATAATTCTATTGTCTGAAATGTTGACACTATTAATAGCTGAATCTGTCATTTTTTTTGACTTTTTTTTTTCAAAGTTTCTTTTAGCGAATAATCCCTTTCTGTCTCTGAAACACATTATTCTTTTCTCTTGATTAATTTCTATCTTCCGCCTTTGATAAACCCAGGGAGTCGACAGGGTAGTGACCTCTGAAAAATTGATCAACAGGTGCAGTAGGATTGACAAGTGGGTAATTTTTGCATCAAATCACTCAGGATTAAGATGTGTCCTGTACGTGTAGAACTCACAGCTCACTGAAGAAAGACGGAATTGATAGAATAGGTCAGAGAGTACAGATGCCTTGCTTATCAACTTATCACCTCTGACCTGCGTTGTGTCAGCGGCTTGCGTAGGGGAATTAACTTGACTTTTTTTCTGACGGGGACACGTTCTTCCACTTATTTTGACAAGGCACATCAATAATTGAAAGTAATGAGCGAAATGCCCAATATTTTTAATGAAGAATGTAGATAAACATCCTTTGAGGTTTCCATGATAATTAATTTTCTTAACCAGTGAAAAGAAAATAATGACTAGCAGTGGAGAGAAACCATGCATTATCTCTTGGAATTGCTTTTTTCTTTCTTATTCTAAATGTTAATTTTGCATACAGCGACCTGTTACTTTGATGCAGAGGTTGATAAAAAAGGGTTGAAAGTGAAATCAATGGGCGAGTGAAAAGTTTAATAACTCAAGAGAATCTTTTTGGAATGTCAATTAACTTAATATGTTAAGGCGATTTAATGAATAAGTAAAGTCTAAAATGATTTTAAAAAATTACGCTCCTTTTCCTTTTTAGGCGGTTAGGGATTTCTGTAGATGTTATTTGTCCCTTGCTTTTCTTCCCACAACAGTCAACTTTATATACAGCAATTTTTTTATAGCCGTCTGCACCAAATGAACAAGGGCTTGAGTTAAACGCAAAGCACATTTTGAAACAGAAAAATGTTTCCAATTTTCACGAAGATTTTCAACATTGTTAATCATGCATCGGTTTAGAATGTAGCGTTTTTAGAATTTCAAGGTATATCATAAATAACTTAATTTTTCATTTTAACATGATAAGGGATAGCTCATTTAGCATTATAGTATTGGAGAAAAATCGATAAACACATTTTATACCAAAAAAAAATAGATCATCTCTGATAAAAATGAGTAGTATGATGAAGAATGCTGCTCGCTATTGGATAACAAAGTCAGAATATATAATAAATATTGAAGTACTTTTATTTCTGAACGAATATTCCAAATTTGGTTTCGATTACGAGAAGATAGCCTTAACGCTTAATGAGCCAGAGGCATTAATGCAATTGGACAATTTTTAACTCATTTGTTTCTTTTGAGAAAAACTTAGGATCTTTCTCACTAACCTCTACATCTGATTGTATCGTATTCATCAATATAAAAATTAGAATATTCTCTCTACTATTGTTCGTTTTAAAGTTAATTATGGTAATAATATGTAACACGTACCATATAAGATTGTAGTCGGGATTGCAAAATTTCTTAAAAACTATGTCTTATCAATTGTTGAGAAGAGTATCAGAAATTGTTGTATTTCAAAGAGATGTGGAAAATGTAGATCTAAATTCATTTCATATTTATATCTTATTTCAGTTTCTGTATGTAATTTCGTTACTCTCTGCTTAAATATTACATTATAAATTTAAAAATAAGCATTTAAAGAACTATTTGTGAATTTAGCTTTCTTCCACAACTCCATATAAATATTTCATCTATTTGTTGTTATGTCTAGTTCAACATTTAAAAAAAAATCATTCTGATTTTTGTACTCAGTGAAGTAAATCTAGATTGCAGAATTGGCGTTCATGTATTTTTGTTTTGTATAAAATTTCAGTGCAGTCACAAAAGAAACAAAAAACGAGGTCTGTCACAATAAACTCGTTTTTTCAACTGTGTAATTAGTATAGGTTTAGTTACCTTTTTTTTTTGTTTTGTTTAACATTGTGTGTGCTATAAAAACTTTCAATTCAAAACTTCTCATACGCGAGCTTAACTATTCGTTTTTGGGGTGGGCCGTTGTAACTGACACATATGTGTGTCGCTTTAACCTTTCAACAATCCATGCGTTGCAATTACTTTTTGTTATCTCGATGGAAAGGTTGATATGATGTGGTGTAATTCGTTCCTTTTGTGTAAAAATTAGGGTTTAAAATTTTGGGATTCCTCTTTAAAGTTCTTATAAATAAGACAGTCCAACCCTTAAAAAGAGATTATCCTCAAATACGTCAGCTTTTACTTCTTTGCCCTTAATCCGTACCATTTTAAAGGCTCAATTGTGAGTTAGGTGTTAGGCCAAGAAAATTGGTGTGTGGGTATTAAATGAGCGTCGAAACATTAAATCAAGTTATGGTTCCTTTAGTTTTGATAGAAAGTATTTCTTACAAATCATATAAAGTTGAGATATAAAAATATCTTAAAATTATGTTTATCTTTCTGGCTCTTGCAACTTTTTTTCATTTCGTTGATTTTTACCTGTCTTAATACAGTTTACTGTCAGTTAAAATGGGACAATCTTTAAAAATGCATTAGCTATCTATAGCTATTACATTTCGTTTCGTTTCCAAGTTGAATTATCTATGGGAACAAAAGCATTCTGTAGGTTTTATTTAGGCAAGATTGCATAAAATTTATTTATTTAATAACTCGTGAAATACGTAAAAATATCTGATATTATTGTTAACATTGAAAAAAATGGGGATACTTTTGAAGAAATATAAACATAAACTGCTTTAGAGGCATTATTACTTGCCAATAATCTTACAAAAATAGGTAAATGGAGAAATAAAAATAAAACCAAGAAAAGTACCAAGAAATTTAACGTCGATTTAAGTATGTTTCAGAATCTGTTATTTGTTATAAAATGTGTTATCTGAAGCTGTTTCAACAATCCAGTCCTCAAAGTGTGTTCATTGAATTTTATCACACACATTGTGATAAAATTCAAAAGGATTCTTTAAATTCCTTCTGAACAAATCTCTGGTTTAATAATACCTTTAAAAAGAGTTTGAAGCCATGCAATTTTGTAAACATTTCGAAACTGGAAACAGCGAGCTCTATATATTCCAGGTATTTTGTATATACGTCATTCATTATTTTACACATTTTTCTTAGTGCATGAGTTATAACATGTTTTGAACATGAAAAATATAACATTATTAAAAGATTTTTTGAGAAATCTAACAAGCACACATTTTAGTTCAATTGCTTTTCCTGTATTGAGCTTTTTTTTCTCTCTGATAATGTTGATAGTGTTATCATATTATTGTTGTTATGGCAAAATTTTGGTTGAAAAAAGTTTTCTTGGCTGCTTTATATTTTTGTATTTTTTATTTTTATTTCTGTACTTAATATTTTAACAAATTTTATTTTGTACTGTGATTCACTTAGATAACGGTTTTTTATTGAACACTGTGCAACGATGTAGATAAATTTGCTTTTGAAAATAATAAAATGTTCTAATTAAAAACATGCATATATGAAAAAATAAGATCCAATTTTTCACGGCAATTATTTAAACCAATTTAATTCGGATATAACTTTAAAGCATGCTACTCAGGCATCATAATAAACAATTCTTTGTTTATTGATGGATGGATATTAAGTTTTTGTTGCAATCTAGAATAAATTTGCATTCATTATTTATCGTTAAAGTTTTTGCACTTTAAGCATTATATAAAATTCTTTATTTTACGTGTGAATTTCAGAGATCCTAATGATTTCTAAATTACATCAAGCAGAAAATTTAGTTTCGATAAATTGAAGAAAAAATTCTATGAAACAAAATTTAAACTTTAAGGGGTATAAACATTTTCTTTTTATGTTTTGAAAATGGATTAAAGCTGCATGTCTATATGTCTGATGCCTATATATAATTAGTGTTTTTTTTCTTCCAAAAAAAAAGTAAACTGTTGATTATTGCCGCAAAGAAAGTGGATAATTATTAGTTAAAAATTCCTTGTGTATATATGTATATAAAAGGTTTATATACTCAACTTGTTTTCTTGTTGATACAAGAGTGTGTGGACGTGATCACATTACGCATTTACTTAATCATGAATGAAATCTCCAACGTGTTCTATTTTTGATTGTCATGATTATAGCGATTAAATGTTATTAATATTCACATAAACTTGCAAATGATGTTAAGTTTCTTTTTATTAGGTCATCTTTTCTACAAGTATCAAACATAACTTTAATCCACATAGTTGATATTTAATTGCACTTTCTGTTTCTCGAAATTATATTTAATCTATATTATGGGCTATTCAATGGTGAGAAACATGCTTACCCTCAGGGGGCTGTAAATGCATAATAAATCTTAGCTTTCAACTTCAATCACTTTATTAACCTGACATCAACGAAATTTCTCGCCATTTAATTTATTATCGGAGGTTAGACTCCTTTTGACGGCCCTTTTGTTGGGCCCCGATTACTCTTAGATAAAGTTTTGTGATTGGTAATTAAAACAGACAAGGTCCGTGCATGATACGCGGTGTTAAAGGTCCTTAAGATAAAGGTAGGTCATAGGGGCACTCACCGAGTTCTTAATTTGGCATTGCAGCGCTTTACAGCATACTAAACAGCTCCCACTCATGTGCCCTCACAGCCCAAACTCAGCCTGTTTGATCAAGCTACTCATCTCATACTCCAGCATCTTTTTCCTGAGATATATTTCATAATAAATACATTACTGTGTGGTTGTTTTAGTCATTAAATGTAAGAGACAAAGAACAGAAGAAGAAAAGAAAAATAAACGAATCGCGCCGATTTCTCAAAAGCCACCGCTCCTGAAGCGTTCTGTTTATGTTGTCTTTTCTTCCTTTTAACCTCTTGTCTAACCTGGGATAGAATTGTTAAACCGCCAGCTAAAATGGATTACTTTATACTGTTAAAATGATCTGTAAAGAAGTTAAGCAAAAATGTGCTAACTGTGATAGGGCGGCGGGCTTTGGTTGTCTTTTTCATCACCCAAACCGTTATTTCGCTCGTTTTATCACGCCCCCAGTTGAGAAAGACTAAAGAAATCATTGAGATAGAATCTTAATTAAATACTCGGAGCTTATTATTAATGTTTCTTTGTGTCAGCTAGTGATCTTATCGATTGTTATGTCTCTTTTTATCCTCCTTGCCTACTAGATTTCAGTTGGAGGATCCATTTTTTCTCTTGTGAGAGGTCAACCTATTCTGACGTTTTGATGAAGTAATAAGTGAGCACTTTGATAACATCGTTCCCTTCCAGTATATTTGTATTTAATTTTTATTTTTCGTATAAAATAACACTTGTTCGTATTCAGTACATAGCCCATACGGAATGATATGTAGAATTAATGCAAATAAAATCAATAAATGAGATTTGTAATAGTGATGGAAAAACAAAATAATAGATTTTAATTAGATGTCTATTAATATCTTCACTCGCATATTGAAAAAATGAACATTTTTGTATGAATCATTTTATTTTAAAAGTCTGAGTTATAAACCGTTAATTTAAGCTAAAACTTATAAAGCAGCAAATTTATATTTTTATCAAAAAGGCATCCCATGAACAACTTTTTAAGTATTTCATTCAAATATTAAAACGAAAAATAGTTATGCATTAATATCATTTCATTATGATTGATACTTAAAGTTTTTACATTTTTCTCTCCGAATATAAAAAAAAGTTTTTCGTGATACTGTAATAAATTTATTACGTACTACCACAACAATGTCAACGTTAGAAATAACTCGCCAAGTTGGCAACTCCGATTTCAAATGTGTCTTACGCGCTGAATTGGCAACCATGTGTTTTGTTTCATATAATTTCGCCCTTACGGTTGAAATAGTACATTATTGCAAGCTCACGCAGAAAATATCGCAACGATTGCCTGGACTGCATTCGTTGCGTGAGAAGAAAGGCTCTGTCTCATACAAGACTTATTAACAATCAACAGAACTAAATACTCAACTTTCGAGGAAGCTGCAAAAACTGAAGGTTTATCATAGTCTGAGGAGTTTATCAATGAAGTGTTGGGCGAAGCAGCTTCAATGATGAATTTAACTTAAAAGGTGCGCCAAGACCGAATTTTGCAGGGAAAAAAAGAACTAATAAATAGAACTACATAATATATGTCGATTGTAGTTGTACAATTTGAGCAGTGTATATGAACAGTTTTATAATTTGTGCAATGGGGATCGGTCTGCCGTTAGGCGAACAGTGGGTCCCCCCCCCATCCCTAGTATAATTAAAATTCATTATTGTTTTAAATTTTCATCTTTATTGTAAAATTAATTTATTAATTTTATTTGCGTTAGTTTTGCACCACATTTTTATATAAGTTATACATTTCATATGAACTATTGAAACAAGTGTTTTTTTTTTATTAGAAAAGCAAATATATTTAATGCAAAAATAATTGATCGATTTTCTTAACCAGTCTAATTGCTTGATCTCAGTTCTCTGCAGAGTCAGAAAATCTCCAACATTTGATCATAAATATTTACTCTCTTACAAACTCAGCTGTCCTTAGTTCCGATGGGATATACGACCCGTTCATATTGCTTTCATTTTCTTGTTGGTTACACCCTTACAAAGAGTTTTTCGCAATAAATTGATTATTTTCTCGTAATTTAAAATGTTAAAAATTTCTACATTAATGCATTAAAAAAATATTCTAAAAAAAATTTTTTTTTTAAATTTAAAAAGTAATTAATTCAAGGCAAGTGTAAATTTCAGGGCAGGGTATTTTTCATCTCACCCCAGAAAGCTCTCGCATAATTTAAAAGCCCTAAAACGGTTGTACGCTGCATTAAATATACCGCCACGTTATATCTAGAAGATAAATTTTTTGTGAAACTAAATCATATTGCAATATTGGGAGTTTATTGTTTAAAATAGAAATTAAAATTGAAAGCTAAAATGACACGATTCCATGTTGCTTCTAAAATAGTTCCGATATACAACATGCTATGTCAAGTATATATTTACAACTTCAAATGAATCCGCAAATAAATAGTAATATTATTGCGTAAACCAAGTGTTAACATTTCCGCTTGTGGTTTTCCTTCTCTCTTTCTCTATATATAGCGGTAACGGTAGCTTTGTTGTTATGATAACAGATTCGTGGCCGCGTATCATGAGCTCGAGCCCTAGTCCCACTGAAGATCCGCTAAATTTGTCAGGCTGATGCGCGCTAAATCTGTCACTCAAAAGCCCTCCCGTTGGAGTGGTGTCGAAGTTCGGAGAAGGATTGCCATCTCAGATGTCTTCCTCGGCATTTGTCCATGTTTCAAAATTACGAGGTCCGTCGCCAATAGCCTTTGTGATGTTTTATAGTGTGAAGTAAAAAAACACTCATTCACACACATTCTGTGTATTTATATGTGGATGCACGCACACAAACATATGTGTGTTTAAATATGTATAAAATTTTACCATGATTTCTTAAAATGTCTTCATTTCGAACCTGTAAAAAATCGTGCTAAGCTTTCGGTTTAGCTGCTCGTCGTAACACAGATAAAAGCATTTGTTTCGCAAAGTTATCTGTTTTACGGATAGCAAAAAGCTAAACAGAAGACGCCGCAAAATATATGAAGGAAAAATAGCAAATGCCTACATTATCCAGATTAGTGACATAAATGAGATAAATTCGAGAGGTTTTAAGAACAATCCTGTCCTAAAACTGGAGTTGTTTTATCTTATCGGCAGTGAATGTTTGGATACTCCTTAAAGTGCCTCGATACGGGCAGGAAATTTCCTATCTTCCATTGATTCGAATTGTTTGCTAGGGAGTAAGTCAGCAAAGAATGGCCCCTTTCGACGTTATTTTTCAGCCAATTCCAGTTCCACTCATTTCTCATTGTGGTTTTATACCTTTGTTATTACTAGTACTATTATTGCCAAATTTTTCGCTTCTCTTTCATATTGCAATTCATTAAATACATTGGCAGGGATGTTTTAAGACTCTCTTAGGCCCTGGGCACAGATAAATGTTTAGATTTTTTGAGGCCCTGGGCCCCGATGCAAAAGTAGGCCTGGTCTGAGATCTTTAAAAGTAGACAGTATATAGCACGCATTGTCAAATACTCGTTCAAACGGTAATTTGAAATAAATAAATGTGCACAATCTCAAAAACCTAGCCACAAACCGTCTCGACCAATAACCGCATTTCGACTACATGAGTTGAATAATTGTTTATGGGTATTAGACATCACATAATACAGTCTTACCTCTTCTGCCTGTTGACATGCGGTTTGAAATTCCCTGTTTTTCGGAGAATATGTATGGGAATAATATTTGACCATTAAATTTATCCGAATCATGATCTTAATAAGACAGAGTCGAGAACGAAACGAGGCCCTGGCCCAGTTGGTCCATGCCTTAAGACGTCCCTGTATATTGGATATGTTTAACATTAATACATGTATCCTTTTTTTATACCTAAGTTAGCAACCCTGTTCGGTGTAGAGTAAGTATAGGGGTTCCTAAAGGGAGAATACTAATCTTGTGTTTCTTATTCAGTGGATTTCAGATTTAAAAAAAATATATATTATTTAACTTATTGTGACTTCAAAAAATGTTTAAGGAAATCAGCTGTTGCATAACCAATGTCTCATTTTGGGATTTGACTCCTGAGTGTTTGTCAGAATTAAATAATATCCCCAGAAATTTTTTTATAATATAAATGTTAAAAACAAAAGATAATTGTTCTATTAAACTGGTTTTTTTAAAAAAAAAATTTGTGTTTGTCATTTTTTTTTTAATTTTAAATTTTGCTTTCCATCAAATTTATTTCATTTGAACAACACAGAAATATATGTTTTTAGAGAAAAATATATTTATAAAAGCGGCCATATTCTATTTTTAGAACTAGCTTTAAATGAGATAAAACATATCCTATTTAATTTAATAATTTATCCTATAAAAACAGTAATATATTAAATTTAAATTCTCAGCACACAGAAGGAAAAAAAGAACATAGTTTTAGTTAAGATTTTGGAAGACAACAAAATTTTACTGAAGAAGTAGATACAAAAATTTACGTTAACGAATCGGTCAATATTTTAAACCATTACACAGTTCAATTGAAATTACCTTTTTTAAATCAATAACTTTTTGGACAAAGAAAAATCTTGAGTTTTAATTGATTTATGGAAAAATAGAATTTGTGTGTGTATAATAGCGGTATATAAAAAGTCCACTCATATTCAGTGAAAAGATAATTTTATCATTAAATATAATTTAAATAAAAGAAATTTTTAAAGAATGAATGATAAGTTGTAAGTATATATATAGAGAGAGATTTTTCACGAATACTCTATTATTTATTAAATTCATTTGGCAGATATGGGTATTATTTATATTTTCTCTGAAATTGCACGCACAGCCTTCTTAAAATATAGACGATTATTAAAATCAAATTCAGATAACATTTAAAACATACAAAAGAATTATAAATTATTAATTTTATGCAGTGTTGAACATTTATCATAGACTAATTCGAAATTGCATGTATCTTATACGTTAACAGTGTAAAGTACGTGCACAATAAAGTCAGAGGTTTTTGACCTTTTTGAGGTAAATGAACCTTAAAAACTTCTAGTCAGTATTTTAATTTAAAACTGTGCTGTGTAGCTGAATATAAATAAATTTAAGCTTTATAAATGCTTAGTAATGTCTTAATTTTATTTGTACTTTATGTTGCTGTGTGCTCTAATGTATATTTAATAGTAAATTTTACTATGAAAAAATTACCTTTTTTATATTAAAGTTTGAAGGATGTACAGTAGTAATACCTCCTGGAATTTTTTCTGCCGTAACGCGGAAAATAACCAAATACATGTTTTGTTTTCCTCTGAATGGTTCAAATAAATATTAATGAAAGTTTTCAATATTTAAAAGGGAAGGGGCATAACGGTTCAATCCGCAAGTCCAGTGACGACTTTTTTCAATGCGTTACCATGTCTAAGTTTAATTGTATTAAATATTTTATTTCCGGTTTATTCAATTGGAGAAACGTTGACTCAAACCTCTAACGGTTAGAAACTCATTTTTTGAATAATTAATATATTATCTTAATAACACGAATTATCTACGCTGTTTTCTAATGGGGAAAAGAAATTCGAGATGAATGAGTGTAAAGAGAGTAATGACTCTCCTTCCATAACGTAATGCATAAAAATTTGTCTGCGTAAGTATTAAAATTTATTTTGTTTTACTATGCAAATACTACCAACAAAAATTATAGTCGGGTGGATGTAGAATTTTAATGATAATTTTGACACCTTTTTTCTTTTCTTTCTGAAATCTTCTCAAGTTCATTGGCGACATCAAAAATGTCCTTTTTGGTTGTTTTTTGCGCACTCTTTTTTATATACTGTTATGGTTGAGAATAAAAAACATTTATCACAGAATCCTTCTTTTTATTGAACTTCCGTCAAGTCATCTTTCTTTGGTCCGTCTTTGTGGTAATGTTATGACCAGGACAACATGCTTGACTGAGAAGTTTTATGACTCCACGTGCCTCCCTTTTCATTAAATAATAACAACTGTGGAGAGGGAAAATGCTCGTTATTTCTCGTCTTTTATTTTTTAAATTCTCATTTTAACTCAAAGGCCTTAGTTGTCAACTAACTGCTAGGTTTGCCACTTGAGTTCAAGTTGGCCAGTCGTTCTTAAATTTATTGCTTTTTCCACCATTTTTTCTTGCCTTTCGCTGAAAGAATTATTTTTGATGGTGATTAACTCTTTCTAAGAGTCTGACGTGAATACCCGAAACTATTTGAGGATACCCCAAGTTCTTGCTGATTAGTGTGGTTGAGGGCAATTCATCGCTCAAATCTTGACTCCACGCAAACAAAAGTTTTTTTTCCTTCCTTTCCTCTTTTCCTTTCTTGAGGGCCACCCCGAGTTCTGAATACATGGTCTATTAGTGGTGAATTGTGTGTGTGTGTGTGTGCTAAATTTTCAACGGTTTCCACCGACTTTTGTTGTAAAGCCTTTCTTAATACACTCGTAAGAACGGCTGTGCATTTTTTCTGTTTGGAATGCGTTTTTATCTATATTTATATCTTATATTTTTACTCAGGGCTTCGAATCGGAACTGAATCGAAAATTTAAGAAAAGCGAAAACCGAAAAAAATATCGGATTATTTCGATTCGATATATCTTTATTCATTTTGTTACTGTAATCAACTTATCAATATTTTCTAATTTTGATGTCAATCATATACTTATCATCATTGCATGTGCATTGCTTCTCGATTCCCTGTTTTGATGTTCACTAATACTTTTCTGTTTCAGTTTCTCAGGACACTACTTGTAGAAGATAGATTTAATTCGATTGAATGAACTAGTGGATTTTTAAAGAAAAATATCAGTCTGGGTTATTTTTTTCGCATCTCAGTATGCGATCATCCGCGGATATTTGTTTTGACTTTTTGTACAGACAAACCAGAATCATGAACCTAGTTGTCAAATGGGATTTTGGTAATGGATACCAATGCCAATGCTCGCCGTTTTCTGCTCACCGCTCGTATCGTACATACTGGTTAATTCTCTCGCCACGAAGTAATTTTATCAAAGGGGGTTCAAAAATAGAGTATTTTTTATAACGTATTTCACACAAATTTACATTTTAAATCTGCATTTTAAAATTAAAATATACAAAGAAATTTTGTAAAAGAGTTTTTATTTTATAATATAGAATTAGATCATAAAAATAATATTAACATAAAAACATAAATGAAAACATAAACAGGAACAGCATGGGTTGCACAGCTAAATAGTCCGAAAAAATGCATACCCGCGGAAATAGCGGGTTGTTCAAATTTTGCTACATCTATGTTGCCCGTGGAAATCGCGGGATGCACAGCGAGAGGGTTAATTATATCATTTAAAAAAAATTAAAAAACACCCTTTTATAGTTAATCGAATTAAGTTGTAACTTAATCTTTTAGTCGCCAAATCTGGAAATGGGATCTGAAATGAGTCGCCAGATGCGTGCTGGGATCTGAAAATGGGAAATCGTTAATCCTGATCAGGAAAAAGGAACAAAATTATTAAACTATTGTATTGTCATCTGTCCTGGACAAGTGAGCAAAATTTTGAATTAATCTGACCTTTTAAAGTTGGTAAAAATAGTGAGTTGAAGGATTCCGTTACATACAAGTGAAGCTTATAAAAGGGTGTTAAAAAAAGAATAAAATCTAAATTTTCATAGAATTAGATTTTTTTGTTTATGATAGAATTACATTTTTAGTGCAAATAAGAATATACATAAAATAAAATTACTCATTCGGAACTGAACCGAAAACCGTCATTTTTTGGTAAAACGAAAACTGGAACTGAACCGAAAACCATCATTTTTGGTGGAACGAGGACTGGAACTGAACTGATTTATTTTTTTTAGTTGAACCGGAATGAAAAAAAATTAGGGTTCGAAGCCCTGTTTTTACCTTTATGTACATATCGTAGATTTATTGTAATTATAGAATTGGCCTGGCTTCTATTTACCATTTTCCTCTACTTGCCCCTCAGAATTGTGAATATTGTTCTCTGTAGCGAAATTTTTTTTCTACAATATATTTTTTTTATTTAAAAAAAAAGAGAGGATAGATGTGAATTTCGGCATCTAAATATACGAATGGAAATCTAACTTGTATGAGCTCATAATGGACATTTTACTTCCATCGCTAGTTATGAATGAATCTTGCTATCTCCAAATTTTCACTACTTATCTCTATGAATGGATCGTCTGGTTCTTTCATCTGGAGTAATATTCTCCTCTGGCTTAATTTGCAGTTAATGAAACGGTTTGAAATTACGCTTGCAACGACTCTCATGTACTTGAATATCACAGTGACTTTAGTCACGTACTCGGTTCCTGTTATTTCGTATTGTGTATTGTTACATAATTAGAAGATTCTTATATACCTCTTTATAGTAATTTACGCCTACTTGAAATGGATTTGTTTTTAATTTTTTCCCCATATTTATAGTATTTATTATATACTCATTCCAGATGAGATGTAAAATTCTGTACTAATTTTTAATATTTTCTTTTAACCAAATAAGGTGAACAGACTGCTTGCATTCAAACATTTATTGCGTTTTGTTATCATTGCATAAAAATATATTGAATAAAAACGACTTTTTTTCTGATTGATGTTCAATTCTAAATTTGTAATATCTTGAATTTAATTTTAAATGATTAACAAGGAGCTTTGCAATTGCTGTATCTATTAATAAAGAATAGTAATGATATAGATGGACATCTACTTACGGTTCAAACAGATATATTTGTAAAAGAATTAGTTTTAAGCTTTTTTTTCAATAAAGTACTTTTAAATTCACAAGAACTTTTTATTTATTGAATCATTTATATATGCTATCGATTTACAATTAATGTTACAAATAAACCTCTTTGAAATCAGTTCTAATGCTGATAATTGCGTTCCCTTTTGACGATAATGTTAATGGAAAGATAAATCTAATTTTTTGATATATTTTATCTGTTAAGAGTTCATGAATGAGAAATGGAACACGTGTTAATTTTAAGAGAATACAATTGAGATAATACTCTTGAGTGTTCTTAGTTGGTTGCTGTGGAATGCTTTAATATATTTTAATTTCAAATCCATGCGAATATGTAGTTAAATTTTTTTTAATAGACTGGGGAATTATATAATACTACACACACATTTTAAAAGGCTAGATGGTTGCATAATATGTTCTACTATTTGTCGAGCTACTCGCATTTACTGGCTATATGGCTGTATGTTTGCAATCATAGTTATTACGAATAACCATTTTTGCATTTATGACCAAATTTATCTTTTTCTCAGAAATCTTTTAGTACTTAATGGAAACTGTGTTAGCACTCTTAAGTAAAATGTAAATAAAAATTATTTCATTCGATTTACAATCTCACGGATACTGTTAAATCAATGGCTCTCAATTTTTTTCATAATATGCTATTTTGCTATAATAATTTTTCTGACGTACCACCAGATCACAGTGGCGCACACAGTAATTTTTCAAGGGAGGGTCCAGGTTCAAAAGTTCAACATTCTCGTATCATACCCGAATGCGCCGCCAAACATATTCTTTTGATTTTGTCGATTGTTGGGAACGAGAAACAATGAAAAATAAATTATTGAATAATTAGCATTGATTAATAAAATTAATTTTTTATAACATAATTAAATTTCACATACAATATACATAGAATTATAACCAATCGAAAGAAAAATCAAGGACGATGGGGGAGGGAGTCCGGACCCGGGGACCCCCCCCCCTTTGTGTGCGCCATTGCCAGACCATGACTAAAAATTCTAATGTACTGTATATAAAGTGCATCTAATCACCGATTTACGACAACCCTTTGTGTACCGAAAGCTTTAAATTTGTATTTAAAATACTTCCAATTCTGCAAGATAGTTTATTTTAGCGGACATAGAGCTTAGCTATCTTATTATAACAAAATTTCTTAAATTAAATCCCAGAATCGTCGATTTTCCTTTTCTCTCTCCCCCCTTTTCTCTCTTTTTACTGTATGGCAGATATTTTTTTCTCGTTTCCTCTCTTTAGTTTCTAGCGAAATTAAATTCCTGGAGAGACTATATTCGAAATTATGAAATTAATGATGTTTCTTTGATGTGCTGGAAATCGTCACAGGAAAAAGTTAATATATTACAGTACTAGTTGCTTAGTTGTACGTTCAACTGCTATCTTCACAGTTTATAGTATTAGAATATTTTTTTAATTAGAAAAAAATTATATATTTGTAACTGTTTCGAATTGAATATGAAGATATCTGGTTTGACCTTATTGTTTACAAAATTTTCATTCGAGTGTTTTAGTTATTTTTTATGGGAAGTTTTTGCTTCGAAGCTACTTTTATAAAACTAATCGTCAAAATCAATTTTTTTGTCAGATCTGTTCACGTACCTACTAAAATGTCTAATCACTGGTGTACTTTTTTGTATTTCGGATTGAGAAAATATCTGTTGAACAATAATTGTACATTAACAGTATAGTTCATTTTCATGAATTTTATTGGATGATGATTATGTGGCTTAAGGAATAGTTCTATTCGTTTTTATTTATTTTTTTATAATTGAAATTTTGCAACAACGTTGTGAATGAATCTGATATCAGTATTAAACAACGCGACTTATCTTTTTGGCCTTAAAAACCCATCGCATGTGCTTTTTCGTTATTCTCAATCTCTGCATTATTATCAGAAATGTCGCCGTGCTATCATGCCTTGTCTTTCTGAGACTGAAGATTTTACTGTGAAGCGCAAAATACGATGGCTTGACAAACAATATTATTTTATTCTTGTTTGCTTTTTGGGACTGATAATCTACACATCAGCCAAGGATCAACAAATATTTCTAGAATACAGCGTGCATTTCGTAATACCCATGAGGTCGTGTAATTTTGTAAGAATAAAAACAAACTGAAGATATTTAGATATTTTTTATTTGCTTTATTTACAGTATGTGAGACCGATCAAAAAGCAGACGTTTAATATCTTTTGAGATCGTTCCTAAAATGCATTGAAAATCTGGCCCAACTGTTTTCTTTTTGGTCTTTATTTTTCAAAAAAATGTTTTGTTCCGAAGGTAATTCTGAAATTTTTGAGATCCGCACAGACAAGAAGTTACAAAATAAATAAATAAATAAAATAACGGTTTAATTTGAAAATACAAAGTATAGTTTAACACAGCAGACGATTTCTTACTGATTTTCTTTCACTTGTTTAGAGTGTAGAATAAACTTTATCGTGCTGATTTTCTATGATTTTAAAGTGGGATTAAATCAAGAGGAATGCGTTCAACGGCTGTCATTAGCATTTGGTGATGAAACTCCATATCGTGCTACTATATTCAGATGGTTTAAAAAATTTTGCAGTGGTCGCAATTCTCTTCAGGAACACACAGGAAGGTCGCAGTCGGCAGTAATCCCGGGTAATGAGTCTGCCATTCGAAAAATGTTAATGAATGATAATCGTTGTACCTACCAAGTGATATAGAAGGAACTTTTCATTGGATCCGCAGTCGTATGCAAAATTATACATGATTAATTACTTATAAAAATTAGTTTGTCGTTGGGATCCCCATAATCTAACTGAGCACCAAACAGAGGAGCGTGTCAGAATCAGTATAGAAACCCTTAAATTGCTAAATGATGGAGCCCACCGCATCATTTCTAAAGTTGTAACGGGTTATGAAACACGTGCATATCGTCTTTCGACGTTCCAACACGTCAAGAAAGTTAAGTATGGGTCGATGAAAAAAATCCCACGCTGACAGTGGTGAAAACACAACGATCAATGATAAAAGTAATGTATGCGGTTTTCTTCAGAAGTACGGGTTTGGTCAAAATCATCAAGTTGGATGGACAGCATACTGGACAGTAACAGCATACTGGTATATCACTAAATGTCTTCCAGAAATTCTCCAAGAAGTGAATATTAGGGAACTAATGCTTCACCATGACAATGCATCTTCCCATACCGGATTAACAGTTGGGTTTCTTAAACAAAACAAACAAAAATGATAGAACATTCACTTCATTCTCCAGATCTAACTATGTATGGCTTTTGGTTATTTTTTAATCTAAAAAAGAATTTACTCGGACGTCATTTTCATTCAGAAGAAGTGATTGATGTGGCTATAAATGTATTTTTTTCAACAATTCTAAGAAATGAATGGTTTGAGGCAATTAATCCGTGGAAAATTCATCTACAAAAGTGCATTGATGCTGCAGCAGACTACTTGAAATTTGGAAGTATAACTTTAAAAACCTAGGTGTATCTCAAAAATTTCAGAATGACCCTAAATTTAATAAATTTACATTTACATTTTGTATGAATTTGAATGCTCAACCAACTTATATCGAATAAATTTCGAGAGTGGATTTCCAACTCGAGTCGTTCCTCGTCACTTGACTGATGTTCAGAGTTACCAGGTCCGTTGCCAATAGCCCTCGCGTTGCTTTAGAGTACATGTTTAGTAAAAAATCATATCAAATTGATTCCATTTGACACGGTTCAAAATAAAGAGGTCCGTCGCCTATATTACTCGTGTAACTTTGAGTGCGACGTTATCAAACAAACAATTAATCTGTATATTAACACGCCAAATCACTGCTTTCTCTCTCTCCAGATATGGGAAGTGCCCCAATTAATGATTTATTTTTGTAAGTCTGGTTCTCAAGAAATAGCGTTTTCAGTTCTGAAATTTTTAAATGCGAAACAAAATAGACTAAATTGACTGAAGCAGAGTTTTATTAAGCATTTAGTGTTATCTACCGCATTACTTTCCCCTGGGTTGTAATTCACAAAATAATTTCTCCCATTTATAGATTTTGATATCGCTTCCACATTTCTTTTTCTTTATCCGCATATTCAACGGGTATGTATTTTCTTCAATGATTTGAAATTTAAATAAATTGAACGCTTTTCGTCCTTCTGTTTCTAGAGAAATACATCATTATGTCTTCGTTTTGGATTTGATAGAAATAATATAAATATAACAGCATTTATAATGAAATATTTTTAGTGATATAGATGAAACTCTTAAATATATATGCATGAAATGCATTTGTTATGGCAGTAATATATGTCATTATGGTACGCTTTAAATTCATATATATATATCAATTTCTTTAAACGACTTTTTGATTTTAAATGGTTCTGGCCTTCAGGACTGGCGAGGTAAATAATTACTAGCTACCTGCCTAACGGGAATTTTCGTTACTGTGTCTCCTTAAAAATTAACAGCTCTGCGTTTTAAAAGTAAACTTAAGTAAATTTACTGTTAAAAAATATCTTTCCACCAAATAGTAAGCTCCATCCAAGGAAGTCATGACTTCGGAACTTCCGTTTGCCACTATATACAAAACACCGAAACTCTGGAAACTCCTTCTCTTTTGTCTTTGTCACAATGTAATACGCGCGTATGTCTTATTTGTGCTTTGTGTCGTCCATTTCTTTGTTTCTATGTGTTTAATGTACAATAAACCAGGTTACCATTCAACAAGACTGCCTCGTCAATACCCTCATTTTTTCATCTCGCCCATCTAAAATAGGATCATCGTTACAGAAATCATTACCAATGGCCACGATTATGTCATGTATTATTTTATAAAGAAGACCTGCCCTAAGTTAGTAATGTTTATAATAATGAAGTATCCATATTTTTAAATTCTAATATCTGTTTTAAATTCCAATATATGCTTTTGTTTGTTTCATTTATTTTTAGTGTTCTAATGATTTCTGTCCCTTTAGTAGAGAATAATTTACTATATATATATATATATTTCGTGACTTTACGTCAGTTGTATCTACTTATTTATTAGATGCTCTTTGAAGGAGAATCTGTATTTATTTATTGTTTTTTAGCATTCCACCGTCTATTTGCCCTATCGAATATCAACGAAGCGATGTTAAACAAACTGCATAACTGAGCAAAAAAAAAAAAAAAAAGGAAATCTACATTGTTGCTAGTAGCTGTCTTTGCCAGGGGGTGAATCATAGCGTTGTAAATTTTTCTACCCCTGTCCGTGACCCCTCCCCCTAAGTGAAACATCACTCGTCCGCGCACTAAAAAGTCCATTAGATCCCCAGACCACCTAGTAAACGGAGTGTGCTAGAAATGAAGATTCGCTGTTTCAATTCCAGAAATTGGTAGTTTGTTTTTAGGCGCGTTTTCTTTGGGTGTGTTGACTTTAGTTTTACCTCTCTGTATGTTGATAGACAATATAATCTTTCCTGTGAAAAGTAGGTGACAACTTTACCTCCCCCTTTTTCTGAGATTTATAATTTAATAACTAGTTCTTATTTTAGATGTATGGTGATAGTTAATGCTTGTCAAAAGGTGTGAACCTTATGCATATATACTTGTTTGGATTTAAAGCAAGAAATTATGTTTATTTTGTGTGATAAATGTCTTAAAGAAATTGTATAATGTAAATTTTATTGTGAAAAAGTAGGTTAAGCCGTTACCCTTCAATTTTTTTGCGTTCTTTTTTTGATAACTTCTTAAGTAAAATAGGAAAAAATTAAGTGCATTTACTCTGAATTTTTATTATCTTTCTATGTATCATTATCATCACAGTTATGAATTTCACGCACTTTTAGGCGTTAAGTAACATAGTTTCATTCAGTAATAAACTGTAGTTCATCTGTAAGTTCATATATATATATATATATATATATATATATATATATATATATATATATATATAATGTGTAATATTTTTTATCTTTTTTATTTAAATGCATATCTTTTAAATATTCTGGTGGGAAAAACACACTGTTGCTATGATATAGTTTGCCTTTTTTATTTTACTGAAAAAATAAATTTATTTCTTAGTGTTGAAGTAAGCAAGGTATGACACGCAGGAAACTGAATTTCTACATTAATATTCTTTTTTAGTACTGAAGCTATGACTTTTTTGACACACTTTCGAACATAATTCAATTCATATTGGTAGCGAAATGTACTTAGAGCTTTTGGAGCCCGCTTACTACGCTGTTATATGGATAAAAAATAGGTACTTGCTTCTAAGTTAATGGAACTTCACCTCTCACGATTTTTCATTCTGTTCGTTGTTAATGACCTTTTGCATCTTGCAGTGACTCCTATCTATGCTCGAAACGTTGTACTAATGACTATTGTTCCGTCTCATTTCTTTCTGATTCTATAGCTACTTTTACCAATCATATTTTAAGAATGGGTAATCAGATCCCAATTCTTATCTTGGGGTAAGATAACAATAAACTATCAGCATTATTTTCGTTGGGAAATATATTATTTTTTTCTCTCATATGGAGTTAAATGTACGCTTTTAAGAATTTCCGGCAGTCACAAACTGCTATGAATCTAAACCATCATTGTTTTGACTTGAAGATTGAGAAATATATGACCTTAATATGTTCCAGTTACAGAAAAATATAGATAATTATAAGACCGAGATAATTAAACAAAAGAATGTACTGGGACATATATTTTGAAACTGCTATACATTTTCTTTTTGACTTAAATATGTGAAAAAATTTCGTATAGTTTCACCTCCCTTTCCCCTAATAAATGGAATCCGTCAAGACATTTTCAGATTCCTAATTGCGTATTACGCCCTGCGCTGTTCTTTCGAAAATTTCTGTAGTAAAATTATCTAGTGATGTCATCCTGTGATGGGAGGGACATGAGGTCAAGACCCTAACGATTCTGTGTTTTTAACTGGAAGTGACGTCAGAACTGTCATTCATCTACTACAAGGAAGTCTAGTGGTCGTGTGACCTTATTCTAAGAAGGCATTTGTGTTCAGCAACGAATTAGCGTAATCAGCAAAGGAAAAGTTTGAAAGATAATATTTTTCGTTGGAGATGTGTTATAATCTAGACTTTTTTTTGTATCAGATGCTTGTTATTTATATATTTTTTACTTGTTCTCTGTTTTTTCCACGTGTTTTGGGGAGTAACTTTTCAAGTAAGAAGATAAAGCTGAATTTCATTATGTGTGTATTTGTGAGTAATAATTCCCGTTAATTTTCTTTTGAGGGATTTTATTTCATAATGATCTTGAGTCCTCCAATACTTCGCGTGATAATTGATCTCTAGTTTATCCGTTTAACGGGAAATAACCATAACCTTATCTACGAAAAATTAAAGCCTTAGCGTTTTTAAAACAGACTGATGCAGTCTTGCATCACCCGCATATGCGAACCAATCAGAAAAGGCGTGATTTTAGTAGCTTCCGGTTGACCATGATTGTAAATAGACGAGATCTCCGCAGTGAGGGAGAAAGCTTCTGTTCTTTGTTTTGTTTGTGTGTGTTTTTATTCGTGTCACGTCCCTTTGTGATTGTTAAATAAATTATTTTAAAATTGTAATATGTCTCCTCATCAAAATCCATTGAACTACTACAATGAAAGTGCCGGCTGGGTGGCGTGGTTGGTTTGTCGTTGGTCTTCTGCACCCAAGATTGCGGGTTCGACTCCGGCTCAAGTCGGTGGATTTTCATGATGCAGAAAATCGACAGCAGCCATGTCGTATGGTTATACTGCATGTAAAAGATCCCTAGAGTGTCTGTTTGGCTTGGTTGCTCTCACCAAAATTAAAACCCTTGTACAGGTTCGCATCGTCAAGAGCTCAGGTGCCTCCCTTTGGGGAGGAAACTGGGCGTCGAAATTACTTGCGGTAATCGCAAGTAATCACAAAAACTCGCACTTTTTTATAGTGCTATTTGTAGGTTATAAATATTAAACTGGAAGCATTTTCTGGATTATTATTAAAACATAGAAAAATTGGGAAATTATTTTATTTTTGAAATAAATGTATTCTTAAAAAACGTATCACTCTTTTTAATTTATTATTTAAATTTCTTTCATTTTTAAAGTATTTTTTTTGTTACTTGCAGAGTACTTTTTTAACAATTTGAAAAATATATTTCCCACTAAAAAGTTGTATGTAGCATACATTTCTATATTTTTATTATGATGCTTTTTATAGCCACTCTTAATCTAAGTAAAAATAATTTTTTCAACAACCACTACAACATTTAAGGATCTATCAAACTCTGACACTACACATTATAAAAACTCTTATAGTATATGGAATCGCTTATGTGAATAATGTTTCTCTTTGTACTGATTCAGTGCATTTTAATTTGCTCTACATCTCTTTTGGAATTTTACCCTTCACTGATTCATGTACTAAATGAAAAAAATATTTAAATACACCTTGAACTAGCGATCCCTAGAAATCCAAAGCTCTTGTGAACACTCTTGAGACCTGACACATGAAAAATCTTTTTATTATGTTTCTGGATCATAAGGTCAGCGAAGTTACGTCATTGTCATTCATTGAACGGTGTTCCTCCATTCAAAAGTTTGAAACCTCAATACCGCTGCGTAAAAAGTAGTTTTCCTCTTACCCCCCGGAACAAGGATTGGAGAGGTTCCTTTCTTCATTTTGGATATTCATTGGATGTGATCTAAGCTTTGACTTGATTATGCGTTCTAACTGTCTGAAACATTTACCGCTTGTGTTGAGGATTAAAATTTAACCGTGGGAAAGTTAAAGACATCCACTGTCCTTTAGAAAAGTTTGTGGAGTGCACCGAGATGAGAAATAAATGGTGAAGTGTTTGCATACTTTTGAAACTTTTTATGGCTCGGATTCATGAAAAATTTATGTCTTTGAAAGTTTTTATGTATTAATATCCTCGTAAATTTTTTCTTCCGACTATTTATCAAAAGATTAAAAGATGTTGTGTACTCTCATTTCGGGGTATTTTCTTATTGTATAGGATGGCCACACAATACATAAATTTTTTGTTCATTCATTACTCTTGAATCTGCTTAGTTCTGAAGATAATCGATGTAATGGCATTTTTCAATTATTTTTAAGTTCTTTAATATATCCATTGTAAAATCTCTTTTTATCTATTGCGGCAAATATTTTAGCCTAGTTATGAGCTGATTTATTAGAATATAAAACTCCAGTATATAATCCCTGTGTTAATGGTTTCAAAAGATAAATAAAAGATAGGATTATGTGGTTTCAATATTTTGCCTTAGGTGAAATCGAAGACTTTCTCTTCTGTGTGAAATTTTGCCTTTTGAGTGATGGATGGACTTGGAATTCCTGCACACATATAATCGAATTTTTCTTCATTAGACTTTATTGAATCAGAAGCTTTTGATTGGATCAGTATTATGTAGTTTTAATCATCATACGCGCTGGAAATTTTATATCTCATTCTCAATTACGTTTTTATCATTAATGTTTTTGGTGTACGCTTCATTATAAGATCAGAATTTTATTGTATTATTTTTTTTCAGATTTCAATGGGGTAGTAAAGATTGTTGGAGATATATTTACTGAGCCGCCTATCAAGATGACAACTTGCCACGATCCATACAGAGAATTAGAACTTTATTTGGAAAAAGCACAAGTAAGCTTATTATTTTTTGATTTTTCATTAAAATTCCTTTTGTTCTTCAAAATGCATATCTGAATACTGAACAATGATGAAGAAATGAAATTATTGCAATCATTATTGGTTTTGTATCGTCTTATTACTTAAGAATTGTGAATTTGATTCAAAGTGTTCACAAATACAAAGTGTAATTGAATGGATGTAACTAAACGTAAGGGTATATATAGAGGTCGTCGAAAAATAAACAAAAATGCGTTTGAGCTGGAAACGCATCGAGATTGGTTCATTTCACGTCCCCTCACGCGAGAAAGGTCAAGCGAGAACTGTCCGAGTGATAAATGCAGTGGAGGCAATTGGAAGCACACAAACACTAGTTCGACATGGAGTGAGCCATATGATTGTGTTGCGTGTTTCGTGAAAAAAAGTTAGATCCCTACCATCTTCAAGGAGTGCAAATTTTAACAGAAGCTGATTTCTCATTCTTTGTCTTTTTAGCATGCTGGTTCCTGCCTCAGGACAAATTTCATCCGAAATTTTCAGCATCTGCCCTATTTATGGACGAGGCAATTTTCATAAGTTTTTACATATTTAATATTTAAGACAGTCGTTTGGATTACATTCGAACCATACCGTGCACGTTCAAGAAACCACCAGTAATGGCAGAGATAATTCATGGCCACTTAATTTGGCCAGATCACCATAACGGGACTTAAATACCGTACCTTCCGCAGATGGTGCTGCCAGAATTACTCCAAGTTGTGCCCGCAAATCACTCAACTATTATGTTGTTCTAGCATGAGAAGCCCCAGTTCATTATGATAGGAATATACGAGTTACCTTGGCATTACTACCTTTAACAACAAGATGGAGTGGCTGTGGCAGGGCCATTGCATGACCTTCCAGATTGGATGGTATGTTTTGTATGGACTTTTTGTCTGGGAACAGTTAAGACTTCATATGCACATTCAATAACCAAAAGACTGAGTCGCCAGAAATAACAACGCAGCTTTCGATGTTCGTACAACGCCAGGAATCTTTTTTTTTTAAAGTGAGCGAAATTCTTTCCGTCGGTGATGTACATTGTAGCAAAAAATCACTTATCTGAGCAATATCATCAATCTTTTTGTTAATAAATTTTTTTTCACCTTAAATATGTATCTTTCCTGTATTCTCCTTTTTGATTACGATCGAGCCGTCTAGAGAATCTAACCCCTCATAGTATTAGGATTTTTTCCCGTCCTCAGTCTCCGCTTACAGTTTGGACCATCATTTCAAATACACCCTGTGTATGTGTGTGTATATATCAGTTAGTCAAATGAAAGAGAAGATTGGCACCTTGAAGCATTATTTAACTCTTTTGTCCGAAGTCTTAGAATTTGCTTTGTATTACTGTGACTATTTTACGTCGTCCTTTAACATTTTTTCCCTTGATGTTTTACTCTATGTTAAATGATCAAAGGGAATTAGTATAATATTAATAATTACGAATATCAAAAAATATTTAAAACTATGTAAGTAGAAAATAGTACTATTATCTGAGATATATATAAATTGATGTTAGTGTAAATAAGTTTCCGAGTTTTTCCCTTTTGCAAAAAAATTCAAGAGCATAAAGTAAATATTTGAGGAAACTTTTAGTTTTATCTTTATCTGGCATTTTCCTTCTACTGGGTAATATTTATTTATTTATTTGTGTGTTACGAAAGTTTCATATTCTATCCTTAAGAGAATTGTAATATCTTTTTTCCCCCACCTGAAAAGCACGCAGTATTTTCTTTTTATTCCGAGAGTCAAAGGAATGATTGTTGACTATTATGTTGGTCCAAGATTGGTTTCAAAGGAGTGGCAGATCATTTAAATAATTTTCTAATAAATATTGCAAATGTATTATAGTTCAATAATCAAATCAATATGAAACTCAGTTTCACCTTCTAATTGAAGTGTATTTATTACTATGGCGCGGCAACTCGTTTGTATGTTTTCTAAATTTATTATAAATGCCGATAATTATAGAAATTTATTGAAATCGGGACAGTTCCTTTTGATGGAAGTATTTTATTTATAGCATCAGAATTTATTTTAATAGACTAATGTTAGAGTGTTATATATATAATCATATAGATAGTTATCTAATTTTATGCATTGAATTCTTCGTATAATCTTAATAGTTAGGTTACTGAACTTGAACTTATTATCCCTATCTTCCTGTATTTTGTTATCAAGTCTTTTAGAAATTGGCATTACCATCGGTTTATCACTGAGGAAATGATAAAATTCTTTAGGGAATGTTTTCAGGAAATATTTTTGTTCTTCCGGAAATGCTAATATGTTTAGAATAGAATTTTGGCGTCTTCATGGGCGTCTGCTTCATATAAATAAATTATTTCTTTGATTCAGTGGAGACAAGTGCGAAACTTGGATCAGTATTTTGATATGATCGCATGGTTATTTTTCGTGACTGAAATCCGTATATTTTAATTCTTATGCTACTATTCTTCATGTTTTGTGATTAAAATCTTTTATTTTGTTTTTGTTTTTCTTGGAAGTTTTAAATTTTAATGGTACAATGTTGCAAAGCATGCATTTTTTACTATTGTAAAACATCAGAGCGCGTTGATGATTTACACAATTGTGAAATTTTTAGCAAAATTATCGTTTTTTAAAATTTTTAAAAAATTCTAATTCATGTTTATTTATTTCACTATAAATTTGTGTGTGTTTCTAGAAATTTTTCTCATGCTTTTGGATCTAAACGAACACAAAACTGATACCCTGTAGGTAGTGGCGCACACAAGTGCTTTCAAAAAGTTCAAGGGCTTTCGAGGGGGATGTCCGAACCCGGGGGACATCCCGTAGGCCCTTGATTTTTTTTCGATTGTTTGTAATCCTATGTATATAGTACGTAAAGTTTAGTAAAGTATTTGTTTTTAATAATTAATGCTAATTATTTTTTCAATAATTTTTTACTGATTTTTGTTCCCAAAAATCGACAAAATCAAAAGAATATATTGGGCGGCTTATTGGAGCATAAGAGAATGGTGGACTTTCTACCTCCCGTCCTTGAAAAATTCCTGTGTGTGAGCCACACTGCCTGTTATTAGAAAGAAAATTTCAGAATTTCGAATCAGAAAGTTTTTAAAGACACCACATCTATCTACTTTTTATCTAAATAACTGTTATAATCTTTAGAGCGTAAAAAATACTCCGAATTTAGAAATTCTCTCTGTTTTCGTACGATTTTTTTTTTTTTTGAAAAAAATTGTGTCGTGAGACTGAATAAATGACTGAGATTTACCATTCTTCATCTTATTTCTAAATCTACTGTTACGTGCTTTTTCCAAGAAATCCGAGATTCAGTTTGGGTTCGTAAAGCAATTTTGCACTCAAAAGAAGAGTTTCTTATTACCTCCCTCCACAATTTTAGAATGGAAATAATGATCTCTACAGTTGATGTGCTACTCGTTACGATGTGCAACACGGTTGAATGTTAAATGGTCCGTTTACCGCTTTCATCGACCTTTTTTATCCCCAGTCGCTCAAGTTTCAATTCTAAGAAAATAAGAGTTATTGCTGCTCATCATTTTGGCAACGGATATATTTTTCACATATTTCGCAAAATAGCATGTTTCACCAACATTTCGAGCTTCAAAATACCTTTCAGATTTTTTTGTCGTGTATTAAAAGTTAAAGAATTGAGTCTCTCAAATTTTATTGAAAAGAATGAAGCATCCACCCCCTTAAAATTGCATCCTGACTTTAATTACAGTAAAGCCTCGAACTTAAGCGATAAATGGGATTGAGTGAAAACTACGTAGTCGGGGTATAATATCTCGTATGAATAATAAATACAGTAATACCCCGAACTTATGCGATAAGTGGGATTTGATACCGTGTTAAGGAATTCGCGTAAATACAGGGTGTCCCAAAATGACCGCATAAACTCTGCACAATTAGATTCCTCGTTGGGAGTACATAAAAACTGACCAAAGAAGCTTTCCTGTACGATCCATAAATGACGAGAAAAATTCGAAAAACAAAGTATGACGTCACTGCCGGTGCAAGAAAAAAACACTTTATTGGACATATCAACAACAGTATTTGCATATCTTTCCAGATGATTGTGTTTAAAACGTTCACCGCGCATATCGCGTCATGCACTAATATCCGTGGAATGACGTTAAGCCGCCGCTGAACTGGTTTTTAAAAGGCTGCATCTTGCAGCTACCGGTAGTCTTCGTATGGTGGCCATGTATTCCGTTAGTGACTACTGCGACATGTACTTGATGTACGGCCGATGTAATGGAAATGCCTTACGAACTTGCTAGGGAGTATGCCCGTCGATATCCGTCCCGCCGTTTTCCCGATGTCAACGTCATCCGTAGGCTGGATGACATACTGCGAAATACGGGAAGCGTCTGGCCAACAGCCAATCTTCACGATACTGGAATCCCGCGGAGTGGCCTGACGGTAGCACAGGCGGATGCAATACTGCACCGGGTAGAAGAGACGCCCGAGGTAAGCACACGCGCACTAGCCCGTGAGATGACTTCGAGTAAAAGTTCTGTGCACAGGCTTTTACGGTCTGAGAGGCTATACCTATTTCGGTACACAACCGTGCAAAATCTGAAGCCAGATGACTATCAGAAACGTGTGGCCTTCTGTGAATGGCTGTTGCAGCAACATAACACATATAATGGTTTCATTGCACATATCCTGTGGACTGATGAAGCATGTTTTACTCGTTTTGGGGTATTCAACCTTCACAACAGCCATGTGGTCCCAGGTCAATCCGCATGCAATCCGGCCGCAGAAACATCAGGAACGTTGGTGTCTTAACGTGTGGGCCGGCTACTCAGGGATCGCCTGCTGCCTGATATCTGTTGCCTGAACACTCTCGGGACAGTCGTACTTGGTGTTTTTCAGTGAGGTCTTAACAGAGTTCCTCGATGACATACTATTAGTGGCAATACAGGGACTTTGATTCCAGCATGATGGGGCTCCGGCGCATTTCTGTGCTCCTGTACGTGATTGGCTGGATATCGCATACCCCGGCAGTTGAATCGGACGCCAGAGTGCTGTTCTATGGCCTCTACTTTCACCAGATCTTACACCGTTGGAATTTTTTCTATGGGGCCATCTCAAGGAACTATTGTATCGAGACGTAGTGACAACACAAATAGACTTAGCTGCTCGTCTGCATGCTGCTTGTACTTCGGTAGACCCCGCGGGGCTGCGACGTATGATGACAGCCATTCCACGGCGTGCTCAAGCCTGCCTCGACTTGCACGGTGGACACTTTGAACATATGCCTTGAATTGTGCTTATGCTGCTGTTGATTTGTTCAATAAAGTGTTTTTTTCTTGCACCGGAAGTGACATCATACTTAATTTTTCGTATTTTTCTCGTAAACTATGGATCGTACAGGAACGCTTCTTTGGGCAGTTTTTATGTACTCCCGACGAGGAATCTAGCTGTGCAGAGTTTATGCGGTTGTTTTGGGACACCCTGTTGGTATCATTTACCATATAAATTATTTTTAGTTGGGGCCGAAGACGAAAGAAAATAGTAGTTTAGAAAAAAAAAAATGTATAATAAAGTCTTAGATAACACAGATAGAAAATCGAAAATGTAAGTTATTTTAATGTGTAAAAGGTTTCATAAAATCTAACAAAGTAGTCTGCCGGCTGAAAGATTTTTTTCCTCCCGCTAAATTTACTCTTGTAGCATGTGTGCTAATAGTTTTTTTTATAATCCTGGCTTTTCTGAAAAAAATACTCCCTTCGTTGAAGTCTATATTTTCTTAAATTTGTAACCCTTTTCAATTAAACTGAGGCCTTTTGTCAAATTACCAACCGTCATTCGATCTTCTGATTGAACTGGATCTTAAACTCAAATTCTTCAAGTCAATAACTTCATTGTCTTGCTCATGGATTTCTATCAGCTCATCAATTGTCAACCCCTGATTGTGAGAATCCAGCAGCTCTTGGACATCATCATTATCTTTAATTTATTTGCTTTTGTAAGATCGACAACTTCTTTAATCACCTACCATTTCACCAATTTTACCAATTTTTTTCTCTCAAACAAAAGACGAGTTGACTTAGTTTGAAAATCGCGTGAGTCAAAGTATTGCTGTACATATAAATTACTCTTAGTTGAGGCCGAAGACGGAAGAAAATAATAGTTTAGAGTAAAAATATTTAATAAAATATTAGAAAACACAAGTACAAAATCGCAAACTGAAGTTATTTTGATGTAGAATGTTTCATAAAATCTAACAAAGTAGTCAAAGAATTTTTTCGCCCGTAGAATTTCCTTGTAGCATGCTAATAATTTTTTTATTCTTTGTTTTATTGAAAAAATACGCTTTACGTCAGAGTCTATATTTTCAAAATTTTGTAACCCTTTTTCAATTAAATAAGGCCTTCTGTCATACTCTCAGTACCGTCATACGATCTTCTGATTGAATTGGGTCTAAAGACTCGAGTTCTTCAATCTCTTGCTCTTGCATTTCTTTAAGCTCATCAATTGTCAGCTCCCGATTGTGGGCATCCAGCAGTTTATGAACGTCATTATTATATATTTCTAATTTTATTTGCCTGGCAAGATCGACAACTTCTTCAATCACATTACCAATTTCATCGGGTTCTGCCACTAATTCTATCAGTTTCGATAATGGAAGGGGGGGGGGGCAGATTTTCTTATTTAAGGACGCCATTTAAAGCTTTTTGTGAAACTTCATTCCGTAAGAAATAAATAACACAAAATAAATGATTATGGCTAATCGTCGATTCCGCGCGATACGTCTGAACCTGTGCGTTAGCTAAACAGGAAGCGGGGAATGAGTAATTGAGTTGTGTAGCGCTTGAAAAAAAGATGAATCGACGAGATTTGAAAATTGAGGAACTCCGAATTATAACTTAAGTCTGGATAGCTTAAGTCTAGGTATTACTGTATATACATCTTCAATATTTTTTTCTCTCATTTATCTTTTTTAAATTGAGAATCAATTGAACTTTTTTGATTGTGACACTATAAATTCTCTGGATATTATCTTATATTCGCACCAATTATGCTTCTTTTAAGCTTCTTTTTCTAGCTAAAAGTAATATTTATGTAGTTGTAGGCTTGTCGCTTAATGCTTACGCTTAAATGCGTGTCGAATATTAAGTTAAAATAAAATTAAAATTAAATTGGTACAAATGCATTTTTTAAAGCTAACAAATATACTCTCCTTTTCTTAAATAAATGATTTTTTTTATATAAACTGATAATAAATTTTTTTATCACGGTGATTAAAATTTTGAGTATGAAAATTAGTGTGAAAGAGAAATGTATAGTTAATTATTGATAGCACTAAACTTGAATACTGCCTTAATTTGATAGGTAAGTAGTTAATTTGAAATCCTTGCATTTTATATTATTGATAAATGCCAAGAAATATAATTTCTCTTTGTTTGTAATTTTGTAGTTTTGAAAACTTTTTAATCTAAAAAGATTTTGTGTTTTGAGCTAAAGATATGCAATGGAATTACGTACTTTTAAGCTCAAGGTGGAACATTTAATGTAATCAAACAAGTCTTCAACTAATAGACGTGTTTTCAAGCTTGTCTATTAAGAAATAATGTATTCCCTAAATTATTTAACACGCCTGTGTTTGAATATCTTTTTGCCGAAATTATTTTTGTGGTTTTTTTTCTTAAAAAGATATGTAATCGTTTGTTCTCCTTCTTTTTCTTTTGCTTTATTAAATATCAACTGGAACCAATTGCATGAATTCTCAATTCTTTTTGGCTTTTGTATCTTAATTTGTTACAAATTCAAAGTTACTTTTTTCCTGTCTGGAAGTTGCATTAAAGTGAAACTTTCTTCACTTTTGATGGTAATAGGAACGATATGCATGTTTTTTTACTAATCCTTACTTTGACAGGTTTGTAATTATCCTTTATTTACTTTTTAAAAATAATTCAGAATAATTATGATTGCTTCAGGATGTAATTGATAAAAGAAAAGGAGCATGATGAATAAAATTCATTTAAAAGAATTATGAGCAAAATTGTAACTCGTCGGTTATTGCCAAAGCCTTAGGATGACAGTTATTGAAATGATTGTTCTTATTGTATAAAGCTAATCACAAGGAAAAAATAATTACTGTCTCTAATAGGCTTTACATCATTATCTTTTTATGAAGGAGAAAGTCGTCATCCTTGTTATGAATTTCCTTTCTTTTGTCCTTTGAATTTGCTTTGAGAAACATTACAATATATTCGCCATCTTAAGTCGTAATTTATTGTTATAAAATACGAAGCTCATTTTTGTGTAGCTTAGTTTTTGTTCTTCAAAATTGAAATTTGTCTCTTCATAGATTTTCTTTTTAATTTTACACCAGAATCTGAAATTTTAGGACAATATTAAACAGTGAAATGTACATTTATAGGAAAATTTGTTTCCCAAGAGATAAAAATTAACAGCTTGGTACTCTCTTCTGCCAATGTAGGTTTTCATAATCAAATGATAATAAAGAGCTTAAATAGAATAAAACATTTTGAAAAGTGCGCATTGGGCATACCTCACTTATTTTACTTACTACATACATACATAGGATTACAATCAATAAAAAAAATCCAGGGTGAATAGGGGAGGCCCCGTTGTATGCGCCACTGCATGTATATATAGACCGACTCTTATTTAAGGAACTCCTATTTAAAAAATTTTTTCTTTTTCTTCGTTTAAAATGAAAAGGAAAAAAAATCCTACTTAACGAATAATAAACCCCGAATTAACGAATTATTACTACACCCGAAAATTTTTTTTTAATAGTTTGGATTAGAAAAAACTGGATTTCTGTTCTACGTCGAAATCAGCTACAATTACGAACATAAATTGAAAAGGCATCTGCAGAATGGGGTGGAAAATCATCGAAAATAAGAAAGTCATTGCAAGCCTTTATCGTCTCTTTTTATCATTGAATCTGACTATTGAAATGATTCACACAGAACATCGTTCGTACCAAGAAAATAGCCTTTAGAGGACTTCTGATTAAAGAAAAAGGTCTTCACCTTGCCGAAAAGCATAATACGATAGAGGTGTCTTCATCCAACGGTTGGATCGATTGTTTTAAGAAAAGGATGCGTTGTAAGATAGTCAAACAAGTAGACAAGTTTGACTTTCCAATTAACTGGTGCGTCATAATTCGCTTATAGTATTTTTAGCTGCTAAATAAAAAGTGTGTGTTATTTCTAACTATTGGCATTTTTTAAGCAGTTGTTTATTATAGAATTTCAAAAAGGCAGGTTAAAATTTTTTTTTTTTACCCTGATAATACAAATAACCACGAATTAACGAATAAAATGTTTGGTCCGATGAATTCGTTAAATCGGGATTCGTTATATATACATCATGGTGGATGAATTAAATTTGTTATATTTATAACAAATTCCTTTTATACATAACCAATTAATACATTAAGGTATCCGACTACTTACGAAAACTTTTTTAGAAGAAAATAAAGACGGTGAGAGATTTTTGTGGTTTTCAGATTTATTTAGTACATTTTAAGAAAAATATGCTAAAATTAAGAAGAGAAAGAGAAATTATTATTACTAAATGAGACAAAACTGGTAAAAATTTACATAAACGGGGCCCGTTCTGTATAAAAAGTTGAACAAATTTTCAATTTTGATGTGTTGCTTACTTATTCATGTTTGAAATGACCTTTAGGATATAAGAGGTACTTTAATTTTTACAAAAACTATAGCATTTTATCTTAGCTGTTATATGGAATTGCTTTGAAAAACAGTGATTATATTCATGTAAGGGACTGTAAATTTTATAATAAAACAGTGATTGATAAATTTGAAGGTTAAAACACTTCTACTTTTTTTCAGAACATACACAAAAAATTTCAGTTAATTATTTTCAAAACTTTTTGAGCAATCGCTTTCTCCGTTTTAGTATTTAAAAAAAAAAAAAAAAACACATTTCGAGTAAAACGCATTTTAAAGCATGGCATCTTGTTTAAAGTCGTGGCATTTGCCTTTACTAATACACTTGTAGTTTTTGTTCTAGTGAACGGAAAATAATAAGCTTGGTATTTTTATAAAGCTAATAAGATGGCATGTAAAATAAAATCATAAAAGAATTGTCAATTTTTGGCAAAATTCACAATTTTAGGGTAGTCGGATACCTTAATTTGGGAACAGGCTTTTAATTTGAAATACCGATAATATTTTGTTTAAATTACACTGGATAGGAAATGAATTGAAAACAAGTACTTTTCGATGGAAAAAGAAAAGTGTTGAATTTAATATGTGTGTAAGAGATGGTGGATTCTTTCTCAAAATGAACAACCTGTGGTGATGAATCGTGAACATCTGTTGAGGATTAATTTGACTTATCCCCATGTTAAAACAAAACTCCGCTTGGGTTTTAGACATCCAAAGGGGGAATCTTACTTTCCCAAACTATAACCTCAACCTTAATGCAGGAGCACTAGTGTGGGAATCTTACCCCGTCTCGAAGACCATTTGTTTCATCTTGTAAGATTTTTTTAAAAAGAAAAAAAAAATTATAAGCGATCATACGTTTTGAAAACAAAACAGCTGTCAAATGTTGTAATAAGTGGGTTGAAAGAGAAGCTGTTGACCGAAGTCTTCCTACGCCCAAGATTCCAGTAACTTGTCTCGCTATCCCCTTGAATGGAAGATGTCGGATTGTACTTATTAGCTATTTAGCTGTTCTTCCTGCTGACTTGACACTGCTTAATTCTTTGTTGACGTGACATGGACTTCCCGCATTAATTTAATTTCCGGGCTGGAGTAATTTGCGTCATGTAACGTACCGTATTTTTTCTTGAAGAAAGTCGAGGTAAAGGAACTCTCTTTATATATATATATAATAAAAGTATTGTCTGAAGTATTCGTGTGACCAAGACAAATAATGTGTGTATCCGTTCTGAAACAAGTTGGAAACATCTGGATTAAATATTCATGAGATAACTAAAACATCATTCATTTAAATTTCTTGTTTTCAATGACAGAATGTTCGTTGAATTTATTAATTTATTATTTTTTTATGTGTTAAAATCATTACCATTCATTTGGAATACAACCTTTCAATACATATTATTGATACCTTATAAAACTTTTATATTTAAAAATTTAAATTAGATATAGATTACGCTTTGAAGTGAAGATATTTTACGAATATATTTTACATATTATACCTACATACAATTAGAACAAACTAGACGAATGATGTAAAATATAGATTTTTAAAAAGTTTTATGAAAATATATATTGAATTAAAATTTATTGTTAAAAAAAAAGGGAACACACAAATAGCTACATTTTCAGAATAAAACAATTTTGCTATTCCCTAAATCAGAGCTGAAATCTTACTAATATGGTTTGCTCAAACTTCTGTGGGATGTTCAAGACAAAAATAAAAATGAATAAATTAAATTGTAATCAGTTACACGATTTAAAGATATATACAATAATATTTAAGCAAACGTCTTTCATTTTGAAGGGTTGAGAGATTATATCGTAAGATTCAGAAAGGTACGTACTTGGAAAAATTAAGGTCCTCTGTCTTAAGTAGTACCGTGCGTTGAAAAATTAAAACTACGTTCATCAGTTATTACTTATTTATGTATTTTTTTTTATTCTCTCCATAATATATTTAATTAATATTCTTTAATAATGCTTATATTATTCACCTCTGTATGGCCATCTTAAATAATGCTGTGAAATCTGAATATTTAATTTTGCATACATCTAAAATACATATCCTTCATATATTTCATTAGTATAAACTGAAATTAATGAATAACGCAGTTTTTCAATATTTTTAAATGCCACTGTTGTACTGGGTTAACACAAATGAATGATAGGATTTTAAAAATTTATATTTTTAAAATTACGATGCTTCAATAACTGATATACGAAACAAAAAAAAGTGGCATATGAAATTAAATTAAAGTACTGCAAGTTTTTTCTCATAGTTGACCTCTGATGCCAAAAGCACAGCAAGAACTTCAAGAATGCATTTTTACAGCACGAACAATGTTCATATTTTCTCCTATCACCAAAACATTCGTATAATCTTGTAGCTGAAGTGTTCTAAAACGTTTGTGAGTTACTCATAATGGCAAATAATGGGAGTATCCAACACAAGTCTTTACCATCCTGCACGTGAATAGTAGTGAAATACAATCTTAATGGTCCATGGGAAATGAACCTGTTAGTAGTTGTCGAATCTCAGGCGAAATGGTTTTCGACAATGAACATAGGTGGAGGAACACTAATGTTCTGACTTACGCCCATTGCCATCTTCTGACCTTCGGTTCTGATATCCCTTTTTTCCCCTCTCCTTGTCTTTCTGCTCTCATTTACTTTTCGACTTAGTTTTAAGGTCCTCTCATGAACTAATGATCCTTCAACTGATGCAGAATGGCAGGAAATTATAAGGTGTCACCCGCACTATCTTGCGTCATTATCTTACGGGCGTCTTTTTCCGAAGAAATTCTTCTTTGAACATGGTATATTTTTCCCGACACCAGAGAATCAAACATTTATTTTAAGAGGTGTTTATGGTATTTTCGAAGGAAAGTGCAAAGTCCGCAGGTTGTAAGAATCTTATCGTATTGATTGCATAATTCACTCCCCCCTCCTTCTTTTGAATCTTCTGACCTACATTTTTTTTGACGCATCATTTTTCTGACGTTTAATGTTGTAAAAAATATGAATATTCGCATTCTTTTCGGTGTTAAACGTAATTCTTCTTCCAGAATGCTTGGGATAATGATGAAGTTCATGTATCATTTTAATATGAATTACACAAGTACCGTAAAATTCGGCGTACAACGCGCACCTATTCTTTCAAGCTGCAGTTTTTAATTTTTAGATGTGTTCGTCGTATAACTCGCATCCCCTTTTTACGAAGGAACCTAAAATGTGTACGTGCGCAATGCTCGTATGTTTTGAAGTCATTTATTCAAGTTATTATTCCCAAAGTTTTTGAAAAAAAAAGGCATATTTCTTGAACTACATCCCTTCATTAGGAATAACATTTCTTTTAAATAAACTGTATTTCGATATATGTAGAAGTCGAATTTTTTTCTATGCTCATCGTTTTATTTATTTTTAAAGCTCTCATTTTTATACCCGGTGTATAAAGCGCACCCATACAATTCGATCTTGTTTTTTGTGCTAAAAGTGCGCGTTATACGCAGGATTTTACGGTATATGTAATGTAAAAAACACGTTAAATTTTGCATTTTTTGTTCCAATAGTACGAGCTTTTTGCTCTCTTCAAATGAAGACAACTTTTCAAAGCAATTTATTTAATGCATTTTACAGTACAGTATCTTCCGTGTATAAATACGCACCTATATTTTCATACTGCAATTTTTAATTTTAATGTACACTCGCATTATAACTATTTTTTAACGTGAAGAAGCCTGAGATATACATGGGCAATGCTCATATCTGTTAAAGCCATTTTTCCAAAGTATTATCCTTGCTTTTAAACAATGGTATACTTGTAAAACTATAGCCATAAAGCACAAGGAAGGGAGACAAAATTATTAAGGTACTTCCATTGTTGAAAGTTTATGGAGGTATGTCATTTCTTTTAATTAATAATATTTAGATAAATATAGAATTCTAATTTTTTAAGGCTCGTCTTTTTTATTTTTATTTGTAAGCCACTCTTTTTATATCCAGCGTAACTGCGCCCCCGTCAATTTCGATCTTATTTTTTGTATTTAAAGTGCGCGTTATATGCCGGAATATACAATACAGTAGAACGTCGTTTATCCGAATCAATTGAGAGCGGACACCGTTCGGATACTCGATTGTTCGGATAACCGAAAACGGAATGCGATCCATGCAGTATATGATACTGGACACTATACAAAAAAAAAAGGAAATCATCGCATGCGGAAAACGTGCTTAAGAAAAAGCCAAATAGTGCAAACGTTGCAGTTTTACCTTGATTGTGGAAAATAATCACTTATTTTTCTCTGTACCATTGTACACCTTCGTTTTTCCCACTGGATGGTCTCTGATTCTCTTCAGCAGCAGTAGTTGAGTAAGACAGCACTCTGATCGTTGTTCGTACCACTCCATAGCTGTCTCTATCGCAGAAATGCGTCAGAATTTGATGGACCCTTGCTACTTTCGTTGTTGTCCTCGTCTTCATCCGTTTCATCGTCGATAGGGTCAGATTCTTCTTGCACGGAAGTCACTATCTCGTCATTATTTAGCATTTAAAATTCAGTCTTCTGCATCGCATGCTATTCAGGTTTCTACATCAACAAAACTCAACAAAAAAGCACGTATACACCCCCTCACAAACTGACCTAATATTCCGCGCAGATGTTTACGAAATCACACAACTGAAATTCCCCAAATATCCCTCACTTTGGGTTTTCCGGTCAATTTTGGCCTCACAGGAAACACATGTTGAGCACTTAACTGTTCGAAAGCGTATCTGAACTTTGGTTCGGATAATAAACGTTCGGATAAACGACGTTCTACTGTATTTTAAACTTTATGAATTCAGAATTTGTTATAGATTGATGTCCATGGCAGCACATTTTATATTTAACAGCTAGATATTGAATAAATTTTTCACTGTTCTAAATGACTAGAGTAGTGATTCGAACAGCTTTTTGCTTTGTAGTGCACTATTGCATAGAATCTATGAATTCATTGGCCTTCAAGGATATTTTTTCTTGTTAATACAGCATTCCATGTGCTTTTTTACATTAAGTATATTCAACTATTGAAAATCGCTCTGAAAACCTGAATATTTTGTGCTCGAAGTACTTATTCAATCTTAGCTGCGAAATGCTTTACGAAATTGCTGTTTCTTTTTGTTTGTTTTTTTTGTATTATTTATGAAAAATTAATAAAATAATTTATTCGAGTAGTTAATTATCTTCTTTCGTTTTTACATATGTCTCTCAAATGTTCCAGAAAATATATTGCATTTCACGGAAAACTAATTTGAAAATACAAATAGTTCGTTTAAATTCTAAAGTGGCATATTTAAGAAAAAAAAGTAACTAATAGGCAATTTAAGCAATTTATTGGAAATGTCGTAAAAAGTAGATAAGGAGGAATTCTACATAACGTCTTAATGCTATTTTAAGTTAAAATAAGATTCATCAGAAAAGCAGGATAGATAATGATCAATTTCGAATTTGACATGTAGTTAGTCTTGTGTTGATGGAAGTGACATTGATGCCCGATAACCTTGCAAAAGTTTACAATTTTTAGTTCATTTCTGTAATTACATCGTTAAATAAAAGAAGTAAGTTAATTTTCTTTTAATGTGCTGGTGAAAAACCTTGATAATATATCTTTCAAAGATATGAAAAAGTAAATATTTGACCATTTCTGAAGTAAAATATTTCATAATTTTTCGTTATCATCTTTCCCATGGTTTTGAGATTTTTGGCACCCAAATCATCTGTCAAGGCTGTAATAATGGTGAAAATAGAAGTCGACTATAAACTAACCTTCTAGCAAAAAAGATTTTTTAATGTTATGTCACTTAATTGATGAAGAATATTTTTAGATTTAATCTAAATATGCTTGCATACCCTACTCAGTAACATATAGTTATTTAGCAAATATATTTAAAAATATTATTTTCAAATATAGCTTTTTCAAATCACTTTGAAATAATAGTAATTTTGACTTTATTCGAGTAATACGTATATGTTTATTTTTTAAAACCTGTCATTCTTTTCATGTTCATTCATTGTTGAAATATCGGTTGCTGTTTTCTTTGAAAGTGTTTTAAGTCCATTTTTGACAAAAAGTAATATTATACATTGATGTATTATACATATAAAGTAAAATTATAACATTGAAGGCAATCTGCTGTTAGCTTTTTAATCTATGAACAGTTCCTCAAAAAACCCTTCAAAATTATTATCATTTTGTCAATATAAATTTACGTAGTTAATGTTATTACAAAAATAATTACTTTGAAAGTGATAAATATCTCCATTATAATATAAAATGGAGTTAAACCACTTTCAAAGAAAACGGCTCATATATTACTGAAACATTGGCTATTATAAATTAGGCTGAAATAAGTTTTCTGCTTCAATATTTTGTTCATCCTGGTTTTGGGGGGGGGGGGGTAATATTATTTAAATCATGAATATATTGCTATGCACGTTTTAAGGTAAACAACAGTAATTAAAAAAAATACGTGCCTTATTTTGTTCATTCATGGTTTGTATGTGAAGTGAGTAGTAAATAATTATGCTTTAATAATTATTTGAACTTATTATTCTGGAAAAGCATTTCGCATTCTAAGTATTAATAGTGCACATATTGTTTGATTGTTTATTAATGCTACTCTTCAAAGCAACACGAGGGCTGTTGGTAATGGGCCACGTAATTTTTAACCTCTCTCAAGTGGCGAGGATGACCCATGGACAGTGTGTGTGTATTTTCGAACTTCCTCGTCATGTCAATCGGGATGATTTTGAGCCTAGACGGATTCAACGTACATAAGCTCCTCTACACGCAGATCTTTAGTGGCTCTCGAACTCGCGACTCGCTGGCCATGACTTCGCGACCTAGACCTTGTCTGTCTCGGTCAATTGTACTGAACATAAGTTGTAATGGTTGGACTATCCCAACCATCAGTGTACGAGAATTAGAAGGAAGATTAGCCATAGGTCAAAACAAACACATTTTATTAACAAGTTTCAGCAACCTAACAAACTTGAACAACCCAAGATTAGGAAATGCACCTTAAACTAATTATGGGAACAAGAGCTAGGAAGACGATATAAGTAAATTTAGTTATAAATTTAATAACTTACTTTAGGAATGTCTTATCCATACACATTCCAATAATCGAAGATACGTTCTACGTTAAGCTACTTCAAGCCAACGCTAATCGATTTAATTATCTAATTAAAAAATCGTGAGTCTTAAATATTAAGCAGATAATCTACTGAACACTTTCGTCTAGCTTTCTATTACCTTACCTCGCTGTTATCATTTAGCTTCTAACCTCTCTCTCCCTTAAACCCGAAAGTTAATGCTTAAATACACGATATAATGTAAATAGACCGCATCTTCTTCTTCGGGAGAAAGTTTTCAATTGAATAATATTTAAAGAAAGATTTTCCCCAAGAGGATTATTGGGAGGCATGTGGATAGACCCGTTACTTATTTATAAAACAAAATAGTGACGAACTATATACTGTTTAAAATATATGTTGTACTTTGGCCTTGAAATCTATAATTATGTTTCTAAATCGCTGTTCCGAATTACGCACAAGATGCTTTCTTAATATACGTTCCATCATACCTTAGCTGTTTTTAAGTTAGTCAAATAAAAGCGATTTCAAACAAAAAAAAACAATTATGTATAATACCTTAAATATATTTTACTTTTTTATCAAATAAGATTTTTTTATTCCATAAGTTACATTTCACATTACAAAGTACATGTTTCGAAAAAGCATTCATATTATATAACCTCTGTTTATAATCGTGAATAAAAATTATATACAAATAAATATTCATGTGTTTTTCATTCTCCATTTCGAATGAAATATTACTCTATTTGTCTTCCAATTTATCTTTAAGAAATTTTTTAATTATTATTATTAACATTTCTTCTGTTACTCGAGCTCGAGAAATTCTTTTGTTGATTACACTGGAATGTAGCCAAGATGTTTCAATTTTTAAATAAGTTAATTATGGTTAATTTTTTGTGCTAAAAATATTGCACTTAAAATGTATCATCAGCTGTTGTTTCCATTTAGCTGGAATTAAGACTTACAATGTTTTTCGCTTAATCTCAAGGACATTTGTCTTCAAAACGTTATTTGTGACATAGAACTGTGGCAGCCATTTGTCTTTTATTCTTACTTTTAATTTTTTCTTCTTTCTGCATTCGTTTGTAACTTTTTTCTTTTAAATAAGAGTTTAAGCTATTCTTTCTTTCTTCTTCCCCTTGTAAAATTTAGAAACATGAATGTATGTGCACTGTTGTCCAAAAGTTAAGCATACTTGTTAATTATGTGAATAAAGAAGGAACTGTAAATCAGAATGGCGGGAAACGTGATATGCGAGTGTAAAATGGTTATAAAATAAGGAAGCAAATCAAAAGAATGATAATAATTAATTTTATTATTTAAAGTAGCAGTTTGAAAGAAAACATAAAAGAAAATACTGATGTTGCAGTTTAATAAGGCGTGGGGTCACCTCTGACAGCCAGGCACGTTGCACAGCGATTTACCATACTTGCTATAACATAATGATTGAGTTGTAGGCTCAGACGGTTCCAAGCTTCTTGGAGAGCTCTCCAATTCTGTAACGGAGCTTGGTGGGTGCGAAAGGGCTGCAATTTGTCTCAAGAGCATATCCCATACATGCTCGATAGGATTTAAATCAGGGGAGTTCACAGGCCACGACATGTGCTGGATGTTTTCCGTTTCAAGGAAGTCATCAATCAGCACCGCTCGGTGACATGGCGCATTATCATCCAGGAATATGAAGCCAGGACCGACAGCACCTCGAAACAAGCGAACATAAGGCTCATAAACTTCGTCTCTGTATCTTTGAACAGTCACAGTCCCCGTGTCAAAGAAATGGAGGTCTGTGCGGCCGTCCATCATGATGCCTGCCCCTATCATTACTCCCCTTGATGGAAAATGATGTCTTTCCGTTATGTTTCTTGGTTCAAAACGTGTTCCACGTTCTCTCCATATCGTTACCCGCCGAGAATCACTACTCAGACTAAACCGGGACTCGTCACTGAACATCACATTGGCCCACTCTCCAATGTTGATGTTTCAAATTCCAGTTCAAACGAGCGCGTTTATGCGCAGACGTTAGGGGAATGCAAACTGTTGGTCTTCTGGCATACAGGCCAGCATGATTGATTCTCCTGTAAACAGTTTGTCTCGAAATTCGTATTCCTGTGGCAACTGTGAGCGCCGAACCCAGTTCTCTGGCAGTACTGCCCCTCTGACGTCGCGCACTTATTACCAGATATCGGTCTTGGCGAGGGGTTGGGACTCTTGGTCGACCTGGTACTGGTTGTCGGGTAACATCTCCCGTTCTTTGAAACCTCTGCCACAGTCTTGAGATCACAGACTGGTCCACATTCAGAATTCGAGACACTTCGGTTTGTGATCGTGAGGATTCCAGCATTCCAACGATTCTTCCTTTCGTAAACATGTCCAGTTGGCGTCTTTGCGCCATCATTCACCTTGTTTGATGGTTAACAACGTTCCTTCGCACAGCAGTTGCACGAAACTTGTCTGAACTGCCTATGCTGCGTGAATCGGTTTCTCCGCGTTCCGACATGCGCCGGTGTTTCGCGCAGGACGTAGTCGACTGAAAAGTTTTGCATAAACCCAATGTTTCTTCTTTACCCAATTAATATCCGTAAGAAATTTGGAATAATTTTATGAATATTTACTCCATGTTTTTCACATTTTACGATTTATGTCTAACTTTTGGACACCAGTATATATACTAGGTATAAATAATTAAGTCTATAAGTTCATTTTGTAATTTACTGTAGTTAAACTGATGTAAAATGTATGTTCTTCAGACGCAAGAAAACCATGTTTAATTACTTAGTCCTATTAAGAATCGTTTTTTCTAGCAGAGTATATAAGCCTAAGCCAGCTCTAAGCAGAGCCTTTTTGTTTCCTTAACATATCATAAAACAGTTTCCTAGCTCTTTTTGTGAAAACGAAACTAGTGTTCTTAATCAATTTTGAAATCTGAATCTATTTATCAAAAAAGAAAATAATAATATAAGTTCTTTGGCACAGTTTATATTTTTTTTTCTTTACTTCAATAAAGTCTTTAGCTGTGTGTGTGTGTGCGTATATATATATATATATATATATGTCTTGTTCAAGTTTTTAATCGTTAATAAAATACTTTCTATTCATCCATTCAAGTTCACAAATACATTTCTTTAAACTCTTAGTGGATGACACATGATGTTAATACAGTTTTTTCAATTATTAATTCCTTAATTAAATTAAAAAGTAAATAAATAGTAAGAAATATTAAAATATTAGTCCAACAGCATATATAGAAATGAAACTCGTTCGTTGTGTCCTTGTTGCGCAATGGATAGCTCTTTGGATTTCTAATCCAAAGGTTCGTGAGTTCGAATTCCACCTGGGATGGCTTAATTTCTCTGAGACTGTGGTTTCTTTTTTACTAAACTATTTTATTAGAAAATTAAATTTAATTTATGAATAAAAATAATTAAACAAAAAAAGTAGTCCAACATCCTATACAGAAAGGAAAATCGCGTTCTATTTTGTCACTTAATATTGTGATTCTGTCATATGTATATACATATTTATATTACTTGTAACTATTTAATATAAAGTAACTAAAGTAAAAATTTTCTTTATTGACCTAAGTTGGAATTGACTTAAATTTTTTTTTATATTACTTGCTTATTGTAATGCTAAATTGTTATTTGTTCAACTTTTATTATTCTAGCAAAAAAGTGGCATATTTATAAAATGTTTGAAAATTTTAAGCACACAATATGATGAATAGTATACCTAAAACCTAATCATGGTACCAAACTTGTACATTTGAATTGGTTTTAATATTACGGCTCTTTTTTTTTTCTCTGCCTGAAATTGTTTTCTGAGTTTCACTCCTGCTTTACAACATTTTGCGAAGAAAGCTTTAAAGAATTAGCAAAACTTGCCCCCATCGTTAGCGAAGCTGTCACACGCACATACTCAGACCATGGCTTTTTTGACCCAAAGAAAATAAATAGGCTCTTACTCAGAATTTTCTACGCTTACCTCTGAGCAATCTGTTCTTGGGTATCTTTAGTGTTTCGATTGTGATGTAGCACGCAAAGTAGAATTGGTGTACGTGCACATAGCCCGGTCTAAGGTCAGCTATTTGACATTTCCTGTCACTGTCATTGGAAATAAGTTCGCGGATATAAAACTGAAATCACTTCGACTGTTCATCGGATGAAAGATTCTTGCCAGTAAAATTTCAGTACTCTAAGGCTCTCAAAGATGATGGTGTCAAATAACCCATTTTTTTTAACTCGTAGAATTAGAGATTTGAGCCATTTCTTTAGATTAGATCGCTTAGAATCAGGTTTTCAAACGTTTTCATACGGATATTTTGTTAGTATTTTCTTTTAAATTATCTGTCAAATTAAAATAAATATACTCAAGCTGAATTTTATAACTGATGACTTTAATTGGGGTGTCTTTCAATCAGTAGGAATCGTTCTTAAATTTGATTTGTGTTAATTTCTTTATCTTCCTCAAATTATAAATATAAACCTAATTTAAAATATATACAATTTTCAACCATTGATAATTGCATTTTTTAAAAAATCTGCATGTTTTATTTTTGTTCTGTGGGGATTTTTGTGATATTTTTCTTATAAAAGTCATATTTAAGCTGTTACAAATAAAGTCATTGCACAAATAGAGAATGGAAAGGAATGGAAATTACTTCTTTTTAATTTGTAGTGATCTTTTTCTTATTTCTTTATTTTTGAATTATATTTTAAGCATGTAATGTATAATCACAGCGAAGAGATCAAGTTCATTTGATATATTATAAAGGGGCTATAGTTCCGGATCAGTGGCGTAACGGAGAACATTTGGGCCTTCCCTGCAAAGTCAGGTTTTCGGCCCCCAAGTTGGATTTTACAAAGGGTAGGCACTTGACGGCAGTCAGGCTCTGGGCCCCCTAGAATCCTGCCCCCCCCCTCCTCTCGCGATGCGGGGGTGTACGTTACGTCACTGTTTCGGATTGCAAGAGTTGCAGCGGTTGAATGGTCATATTAGCTGGAAGGTAGTTTAAGTTTGATTATTGATCCTTTTGTTTAGAATTATGCCAAGAAAAGAAGTGATACATATAAACACCTTAGAGCCATTATATTAATATTACTTCTCACCTAGGGCAATGAGTTCGCCCGGAGACAAAACTAAGAAGCACGGGTGGCTGTTAGTGTTGTATATAAGCGCCCATTCACTGTCTTTCCAAATGTAGAATGTTTAGTGCAACATGCGTTAAAAAAAAAGCTAATTTCTCAGATTTCGGTACAGGTAGAATCGTTAGGGCTCGGCACTTGTGAACATCGATTTCAGAAAAGACGCTTTTTGGGGGCTGTTCACGTGTAGCCGTTGTGAAAAGTGGTATGTGGGTGAAGTGGGAAAGTCGTTATGGTTTATGAATGGTGAAATGACAAGTCGCCGGTCAGCGTTTTCTTCGCCATGGCGCATTGATTTCAGGGGTTGCAGATATTGTTGCACATTTTTTCTCATAACCGATGGGCCACAACGATCAGCAGCTACTACTATGGTGATCCACGCGATGTGTTTCAACGCACAGTATATTGAAAACTGCTGCGTTTAGTCTGACACCAGCTTTAATAGTACGTCATCGCCAGCAAGTGGCCATGGAGCATCAGCATTAGGACATAAAAGAATGGAATAAAGTTGCTTGGTCTTACGAATCACATTGACAGGCAGTGCGAATACGCTTATTTCCTACAGAAACCCTGACACTCGGCTGTACAGTTGTTGTTGTCGTGTTCTTCCGGAAGGCTAGTTGCCAGAGCCTGAGACAGGTTGGACTTCTGCATGATAGATTACGACACAATTTATCGCCACCTCCACAATTTAGGACTGAGCTAGAGGGGAAGGAAATATTTTCCAGCATCTATCACCCGTAGTTTCAGCTGCAACCGCCCACAGGACTTACGGACCCACTGATTTAACGAGCACGTACTTGGAGGATATTTGGTGGGATCGGGCATCTCGAACCCAGGCCCTCCGGTCTGGAGTCCAATGCTCTAACCACTAGACTACCCATGGCCGGCTGCACGGTCAACTTTATACAAAGCGGTGGTGGCGATATCATAGTGTGGAAGATGTTTTCAAATAGTACATTTGGACATCATCCTTATTGAACAATCTCTGACGTCTGTACGTTATGCGAACATCATCGCTAGCCAGATGCACCCATTTAAGCGATCAAAGTTCTCAGTGAATGATGGCGTACACTAATACGATTAAGTACAATCTCATTAGAGCATGATCGCTTTGGAGTAGTTCAAGGAACGTTCTGGTGAATTTCAAGTCATATCTTCTCCTTTGAATTCACCTGTCATGAATTCAATCGGACACATTTGGTTCCACCTGGAGAACGGAATTCGTGTAGTGATGCTATCACCTCGTAATGTACGCGTATTGCTGGTCCAGTTGGTGAGTGCCTGTTATAAAGTACCTCAAACTACCTATCAAGTCAATGAATCGCCAGGTTTTGACGGATTTGAGGGCGAATGGTGGACTTACTTCATATTAAATAGGTAGTCAATGCTGTATGTGTGTCTTTCATGTAGAGCCTGTTTCTGTCTTTCGCATGTGTCTTGCATGTTTCATTTATTGCTAAACCATCATTCTTTTGTTTTATGATAAACTTAAATATGTTTATTTAGACGGCGCTTAAGTATACCAGTTAAAAATAATATCCTGTAAAAAATTATTTTTTGCGTACATAATAAATTTTATTTCTTTCGGTAACTAAACAAGAATTACTGTTTGGCTCTTTTCAATAATATTTACCTTATAAACATGTCTTTCGTGAAAAAATTTTTCTTAGTGATACGAAAAACAATTTCCTTATTTCTCGCTTGAGTGCTTTAGTACTTTTTAAAAAAAATTTTTAGTGTTAACTAATTATTTTGTTTTTAAGCAAGTAAAATTTGTTCTCTTCCTTTTTTTTATACAATACATTATGTTTGAAAGAATTTTTATATTTTATATAACCACTTGTCTGTATCCGTTCTTGGAACGTGATCTCAAACTTTTTTGTTACTGTCATGGATTTTGTGTAATTATCGTTATCTTTTCAACACGCGCGATAAGTACTACTTAACGTCACAAAGTGTTAAACAAAATTGTTGGCACGTGTTAAACTAAGAATTGTTTTTTTTCAAAAACATTTTACAGTATATCAAACAGTTGATAATGTAAATACATTAACAAGTCGTTATTCTAAATTTCATGTAAATAAATTCTAAGAAATTTGATAATATTTTCTTAGAATATAGTCTAATCAAAGGACGGCAGTATTGACACAGTGCGAAAACAATAGAGGCCTTAGTACTCTTGCTTTCATTCACTGAATGACGAACAGTTGTTGCATTTTCAGTTCATCGCCTATATGCCATTTTCTTTTCGTTTCTTTCCTTCTTTTTCATGTGGCATTCTAAAACTATTAGAACCTTTGAATAACAGTTATAATGTATGAAAGAGATACATTTAGTGTTCGTGTTTTGCCTTAGGAAAATTCTATAAATATTAATTAACATATGTATTTTTCATATGTGTAAAAGATATCTTAATTAATGCATATCTTTATATTTATTAAGGAAGATATTCCTTTGTTTAAATACTAGTGTGAAGTCAGTTCAATAAATTGTAGGACTCCACCACGGACGATACTCGAAGTAACAAATCTAAGTATCTTGTCAACGAGAGTACGGTTTACGTCCTAAGGTGTTACTTTTCTTTTCCGGCCAATTATTTACCACAATTCGTCTTTTGTGCGCCATAGTGGCTGGGCATGCAAGCGACGTCCAGTTGCATTCTAGGCATGTTCGATTGGAGAGAATGGTTGTCCGGAAAGCATCTGTACGGCTTGCAGAGCACGCTATATGCAGTGTGCGATCGCGTTTTATCCTGCTGGTTCAAAGCATTGTGTACACCGAAGGAAGGAAGGGGAGTGTTTCCGACCACAGCACATCAGTCATTATCGTAAGGTCATCATAGTGCCTTGAATACGAACTAGAGGTAACCAGCTGTCGTATGTGATGGCGCCCCAAACCATAATGTTGCACTGTGTGGCATTCAACAGATGTGACCAGATTGACTCGTCATCACATCGGTGCCACACTCCTCAGCGACTATCAATGGGCAAATTGAAGAGTGATTTTTATTCGTATAATAACACTACCCTGTGCCATTCCTTCGTCCACGCCGCTCAATCCTGGCGTCACAGCAGAGTCGTCTGTGCTGTGGGGTCACACAATGGCAATCTTCTCAATATGTCCACTGGTGTAGGTCATAGGCAGTTAATAGAGTGGTAATGATCCTGGTCGATATGTGAACATTAAGGGTTGTCCTGCGCATGCTGCTACATAGTGGAAGAAATTACTTGGGCAGCTGCTTGTCTGTGGATGCATCGATCCATGCTCGCTGACGTTGCTCTGTCCTTACCATTATTCCTCCAACTTTTTCTCATTTCTTTGTTGCAACCATCTTTGCCGCAACCGGCGCAACGTAGACGCGTCTAGGTGGTGTCAGCTGAGACGGTGTATGGACCTACCTGCTCTTTTCAGTCCACTAACCATACCCCTCGTAAAATCTTCTGTCTGCTACCTCCATCGACGGTATTCTCACGTTTTCTGCTATTACACGTGTCCTCTGAGACAAAAAAATTTCTACAATTATTTCTCTGGAAGAAATAACGACACGTATCTTGCCCATTCTGCAGGTTCTTTTCCTTGTATCCTACTCTACGTGTGCTGGAGAGCTGCGCATGTTACATAAATACATAACACATTTTTGTATAGCTTTCAAATTGAAGTAGTTCAGCTCCTATAGTTTTTAAAATGAACTTAAACCTCTACCCTTGAATGTTGTTTCGTGTTGAAAATGAAATCGATCGTTGATTTTCTTATATTTGAACTCTTAGAAAATATTTTTAGTGAATATTCATGCAAATATTTTGTTCATTACTTCGCTATAAATACAAATTTTTATTAAGCTGTTATACAAGCCAAATCAATAGATTTTTATTCGAACTTATAACATGCGCTGTAAATGTTAAGTTTTCCAGAATTTCTATTTCTGATTTTACTCTTGCGAAAAATTGTTCAGTTTGAGGAAGTAAAATTCCTTTTATTTTCATTGAAAATGTATTTTAAATTAAAAAGTCATTATCTGTGTGAAATTATCTTATTTATTTTATTATCTCTCACTTTTTTATTTTGTTTAATTAGTCTTCTGACTTTTTACATACATCTGATTGTTCTCATTCGTTTAAAGCTGTCACTACTCTCCGGACAGGTTTTAGATGAACGACCTCGTTAAAACTTTTTTTAGAAAGTTGCAAAATGATTTTAAAATATCTTAGTTTTTTCCCCCTATGCTTTTTTTGTGGTCATCTGTTATGCGACGATACAAACAGGGTATATTTTTTAATTCAATTCTCATGTTTAATTGTTTTACTTGTCGTTAATTTATTTTTTCTACCCTCTAAAAATGTTTGAAAAAAATTGCAAAGAGTCAACATTTTAACTTCTATTCCTGCGATTCATGGAAAAAAAAATTAATATGTAATGAATGAAGATGACAGTTATGCAGTGAATAGACTGAAAAATTATATAATGAGTAAAAGTCAGAAATTTCGACATAATCGCCATGCTAATTTGCCAATCAATGAAACTCATGTTATTATACATTTGCCAAAATCTGAAAGTAAGCTAATACATTTTTGCCTGCTTCATTTCTCCACCAATCAAATACAATTATTGAATGATTAGGAAATGAAGTTCAGTAATTTTTTAAATAATTTTTATCAACCTTATTTTCATGCAACATATATGTTGGGTGATGAATATGTGAGGGAACCAGTGGCACACACAAGGGGGGGGTGTCCTAGAAAGTCCGGACCCCCCCCCCCCCAAAGCCCTTGAATTTTTTTTCGATTGATGGTAATCCTATATATATATACCGTAAAGTTTAATGAAGTACTTGTAATTAACAATTTATTTTTTTAATTAATGCTAATTATAAATTCAGTAATTTATTTTTTACTGTTTTTTGTTAACAAAATCAGAAGAATCAATGGATGTTGTCTTGAGATATGATACGAGTTAGGGGACTTTCGACCATGGACTACCCCCTTTAAAAAT
>BMAO01015902.1:0-24421 GCA_019973975.1 Trichonephila clavata
GTTTTAGTACATCACACTTCACAAACTCATTTTCATCGTTCTGTCATATCATACGGTGGTTGCGTAACCCATCAATAATGTCCCGGAGAGAAGTTACTGCAATCTGGATAGACAGATTAGTTTCGATTTACTGAAGCCTCCAATAGGTCATAAATTTCCCCTCCTCTGTCACGATGATTTCCACAGTAATCAGTGGATATATTAATCATCCTGTAAAGGGACTTGGATTAAGTTGAAATGTTTTCTTGATTTTTTTTCTCAAAGCATTTAACTCAACCTGAGATTTTTAAAATTTTTACACTGTGTATAAAGTTAACACCAAGAATGTTTCAAAATTTGCCGTGCAAAATAAACTATGTAATAACAACAACAAAAAAGCAACGCACCAAAAAGGAGCTGCCCGATTGTGATGAAATTTCGTATGCAAAGACATTTATACCGAACTTGCAAATGATTAAAATTTGGTGTCCAATGAATGAATAGCGGGAGCTACAGCGCATCGGAGCTGCGCTCTCAGCAGGTGTATATAAAAAGCAATTTTCAATCTGATGGTCAAAATTTCTGTTGCATTGCAATTTAGGTTACCTTTCAATGCCTGTAAAACTGCCTCGCTGCAGGTTTCGAGCTCATTATGAGTGACTGTCAGACTTTGAAAGAGGTCGTATCGTGGATTGAAAGAGAGAGCGTCATCATTTCAGTGTGATGATTTTAGCGAGCGACCTAAAGTCGTGCAGATAGGGAAGACAGATTGAATGTCAGATCAGCTGTCACAGCACCGGATTCATCGTTATCAACCATCAGATGTGTGACCCGCACACCAGTGTCTACCATGACCATTCAAAGAGAACTGATAGATCGACATTTATAATCGTACCAACCGCAACGTCTCCTGCCTTTCACGCCTGCACACTTTTGAGCCAGATAACAGTGGCGCTTGGCTTGATCAGGTTAGAATCATGATGATTGGGGACGTATAGTGTTTAGCAACGAGTCCCGCTTCCAACTGTGTCCTAACGATAATCGAAGACGTGTCTGGAGACGCACAGGGAAGCGCACCAATCCTGCTTTCACTATGGCTCGTCACACAGCCCTCAACCAGGAGTTATGGTCTGGTGTGCCATTTCTTTTGACAGCCGGACCCCTTTGGACGTCATTAGAGGCAACTTATAGCACAGCGCTACGTCGACGACATTCTGAGAACTGTTTTGCTACCGTTCCTTTTGCAGTAACCTGACCTAAAATTTTAGCAAGATAATGCCAGACTACACACGGCACGTGTTGCTATGAACTGTCTTACAGCTTGTCAAACATTTCCTTGTCCAGGCAGATCCCCAGATCTCTCTCTTCAATCGAGCATGTCTGGGACATGAGGGGAAGGCGACTGCATCTACCAGGGAATTTTGTTGAACTGACCTGACAATTGCAGCAAATTTGGCAGGAAATACCGTAGGAGACCATCAGGGTACTTTATCACTCTATGTCATGTCGCGTAGGAGCTTGCATCCAGACTAGAGAGAGGTCAACACCTTACTGAACTCGTTACTTTGTAACTATGTAACCCTGAAATAAATCATACAATTTTTCTAAAATTTTAATAACTTTCTATTCCGTACATAATCTTTCAGCCAACCAATTTTTTGCCTCTCTCGTACAACTCATTCTTGGTGCGTCATTTTTTTTTGTTATAGAGTGCATGTATCCTTCAAATTATTCGATATGGAATTAATTATTCCTCAATGAGATATTTTATTTATTGCAACATATTAAACGCAAAACAAATTTAATTTCGCTTTAGAATTCCCCAGATATAAATTACACTGGTGTCCAAACAGTTAAGCATAATTGATAATTATGTGAATAAAGAAGGAACTATAAATCAGAATGACGGGAAAAATGATATGCGAGTGTAAAATGGATATAAAATAAGGAAGCAAATCAAAAGAATTCTAATAATTAATTTTATTATCAAAGTAGCAGTTTGAAAGAAAACTGAGCATAGCAAGGAATCACACTTTAAAGAAAAAATGAAAGAAAACATTTAATAAAATACTGATGATGCTGCAGTTTAATAAGGTGTGTGGTCACCTCTGACAGCCAGGCACGCTGCACAGCGATTTACCATACTTGCTATGATATGATGAATGAGTTGTAGGCTCAAACGGTTCCAAGCTTCTTGGAGAGTTCTCTTCAGTTCTGTAATGGAGCTTGGTGGGTGCAAAAGAGCTGCAATTTGTCTCCCGAGCATATCTTATACATGCTCGATAGGATTTAAATCAGGGGAGTTCGCAGGACACGATATGCGCTGGATGTTTTCCGTTTAAAGGAAGTCATCAATCAGCACCGCTCGGTGACATGGCGCATTATCATTCATGAATATGAAGTCAGGACTGACAGCACCTCGAAACAAGCGAACATAAGGCTCAAGAACTCGTCTCTGTATCTTTGAGCAGTCACAGACCCCGTGTAAAAGAATGGAGGTCTGTAGGCCGTCCATCATGATGCCTGCCCATACCATTACTCCCCTTGATGGAAAATGATGTCTTTCCGTTATGTTTCTTGGTTCAAAACGTGTTCCACGTTCTCTCCATATCGTTACCCGCTGAGAATCACTACTCAGACTAAACCGGGACTCGTCACTGAACATCACATTGCCCACTCTCCACACTCCAATGTTGATGTTTCAAACTCCAGTTCAAACGAGCGCGTTTATGCGCAGACGTGAGGGGAATGCAAACTGCTGGTCTTCTGGCATACAGGCCAGCATGATTGAGTCTTCTGTAAACAGTTGTCTCGAAATTCGTATTCCTGTGGAGACTGTGAGCGCCGAACCCAGTGCTCTGGCAGTACTGCCCCTTGACGTCCCGCACTTATTACCAGATATCGGTCTTGGCGGGGCTTGCGACTCTTGGTCGACCTGATACTGGTTGTCGGGTAACATCACCCGTTCTTTGAAACCTCTGCCACAGTTTTGAGATCACAGACTGGTCCACATTCAGAATTCGAGACATTTCGGTTTGTGATCGGAGGATTCCAGCATTCCAACGATTCTTCCTTTCGTAAACATGTCCAATTGGGTCTTTGTGCCATCATTCACCGTGTTTGATGGTTAACAATGTTCCTTCGCACAGTGTTGCACGAAACTTGTCTGAACTGCCTATGCTGCGTGAATCGTTGCTCCGCGTTTCGACATGTGCCGATGTTTCGCGCAGGACGCAGTCGACTGAAAAGTTTTGCGTAGACCCAATGTTTCTTCTTCACTCAATTAATATCCGCAAGGAATTTGGAATAATTTTACGAATATATACTCCATGTTTTTCGAATTTTACGATTTATGCTTAACTTTTGGACACCAGTGTACAATATGATTACAGTTTGTGTATAGTAAAATGAAACCTCGTTCAGAACTACTGAAACTATATTACTAGTTTCATTATATGTAAGTGTATGCGGCAGCCGAATGATCATGGTTACGAAATCATTCCTCAATGATATATTTTATTTATTGCAATATATTAAATGCAAAACAAATTTAATTTCGCTTTAGAATTCACGAGATACGAATTACAATATGATTAAAACTTGTGTATAGTAAAATGAAACCTCGTTCAGAACTACTGAAACTATATATATATTACTAGTTTCATTATATGTAAGTGTATGCGGCAGCCGAATGATCATGGTTACGAAATCATGCCGGTGAACCATGAGATCGAGTCCTGGTTCTAAAAAAGCCACATTTTATGTAGAGGGGCCTGTGCACGTTGGATCTGATGTAAAATTCCTCACATTGACGAGTGGAAAATTGGAGAATGTTGGATTCAGCAGTCATTCTCTTCTCTTGAATAAGATTAAAATTATGGGTCCATCACCTAGCGTTGCTTTTTATTATACGTATGTAAGGGTTTCAATATAGTTAGATGCATATATTACTTTTTAAACCGCAACATATCAGTTGATGACACTTCTGGTACGAAGATGAACCCAATCCTTGTTCAGATATGTAAGAGTTTCTGCTTTTTCTGCATGCTGAATATTTGGGATGTTTTCTCGAACCTCTGCTGATTTTAATCTCTGGTGAGCAATTGGAATTATATTCTCTTGCACTTGATCACACACTAGCCTGATGTGATCAACATGTAGTTTTCTGGCAATGCCTTATCCAAAAAAAATTATTTTTTCTTCTTACTTTATTTCTAGCTGAGAGTTTAATAATTACGGGTTGTACTTCACCCAAGATAATTTCTACTTCACAAAAGAATTTTCTTCAAAGCGGAATTATAACAAACAAAGCAGATTTCTAACATCCTCGTCGCCAACTATTATGTTTAAGTGTTTCAAAATAATCAGCTGCAATTACTTTTTAAATTAGTTTAATCATCGATATTCACGGCACAGTACAATACACTTATATCTACAGATTCATTATATGCATTCTAATAGTTGGCGTAGTATTTATATACGGAATACATCTGTTCAGTTACAATTATTAGTCTTTAACTGGTTGCAGTTAAATACACCACAGCTTTAGTGTGCGGCTTTAATAAGAAATAACGTTTGAAATATCAATCAATCATTATCTGTACTTGTTTACCAATTGCATTGCATACATTTACCATTTACATTGATTATATTTATTTTTGAAAGCAGAATGTGTTTATTTCACTTTATTTTCACTTAAATTATTATTTGCGTGTGTCACTCATTGTTTTTGTTCCAATGACAGACACTTTCTGACACAAAATGTTTATCTTTTCCCTTCAAAATATCGTGTCAATATGAATTGATTCTCAAATTTTTATGTTAATATTTACTTATAGTATTACATGTTTAGTAAATTACTTTCCTTTTTTTCTGAAACTTTATTTCATCACCTTAGTGATGTATTTAGGACTCTTAGTGTGCTAGAAATATCGTTTTCCTTTCTTCCATCGGTTTTATTAGCTTTGTTGTTGTCTGAAAGTTGTCAGAGACTGAGACAGGATGGTCTTCTACACGATAGATGGCGACACCACCTATCTCCACTTCCACAATTTAGGCATGGAACTGGAGGGGAGGGAAATATTCTCCAGCCCCTGCACCCAGGGTTTCTGCTACGACCACCCACAACACTTTCGGACCCAATAATTTTTCGAGCACGTACTCCGTGTATACTTGGAGGATATTTGGTGGCATCGGGCATTGAACCCAGGCCCTCCGGTCTGGAGTCTGATGCTCTAACCACTAGACTACCCACGGCCCCCAAGCTTTGTTAAACATGAGGAATGGCCCCTGGATGTTTCAGCAATCTTTCCCTATTTTGGACCCTCTCCCAGCATATCAAGATTAATATTTCCTTTCCTTTCTTCATTTTAAATCCAAAGCAAAGGCATATAGAACAATAACAACGCATTTCGCTTTTTTTTCAAATCAAAGAAGTAACACAGAGTCACTCTTTAGTTAATTATCGAAATTATCATAAATTCTAGACGTTTAGTTGCTTAGATAGGAAAAAAAAAGGTATGGGAATTTATTAAACTACGAAAAAATGTGGAACAGAAAAAAATGAAAGTTAGGTTTCCTTTATATGTTGAGGAACGGTTTAGTCGAAATTGGCTCTTCCATCATTATACTCTACAATAGTAGTTTCGAAATGTATTGTGTCCATGGACCCATTTTTAAAGATTTGGCTATGAACTCCAAATAATATAACTTAAAAAGAATACACTGCTGGTCACATAACATGCATCACCAAGAAGGACCAGAGATATCACAACGAAATTTATTTGGCAGATAACATGTTGCTCAAAAATCAAATGATTAAATTAACATCCTCTTGCGATGTTTGGATGATGACTTAATCAGTAGTTAGTGTAACCGCTTCCACACGCCTCGGCATAGAATGAAAGAAGCTTTGGATGTTTCTTTGGGGTATAGCAGTCATTGCAGCTTACACATATTGCCAAATTTGATCTGATGTAGAAGAGAGGGATGTAGCCAGTCGTTGCGCAAACGCTGGTCACACGTTTTCGGTTGGCGATAGATTGGGTGAACAAGTAGGCGAAGGAAGTAATTCATTCTGATGAGTAAAGATGAACTCTTGAATATTGCCTGCCAAGTGTGATCGCGCATTATAATGTTAGACTATAACTGATGGCAAGCGCTGAATGTCTGGGAGGACCACGGGATCCAACACTTCAGAGATGTAGCGCTGGCTGTTCAGTGTACTGGCAATGAGTACTAGAGGGGTGCGGCAGTGAAATGCAATACCACTCCAAACCATGATACCTCGGACAGGACCAGTGTGGCAATGCATAACGCAACCGCTCAACTGCCTCTTCCCTCGATGTCTCCAAACTCGAATCCGATTACTGTGATGTTGCAGTCAGAAGCTAGATTCGTCAGTAAATACAATGTAGTTGCATTTCGTTGTCCATGTCCGCCGTTCATCGCACCATTGGCGGTGAAAATGTCTGTGGGTTACTGGGCAGTGGTACAACGAGATAGGTGCGATCAGCCCCATCGTTTCCTCTTGCTTCTAGCGATGACATAACCTAATTAAAGTTGCTTGTTTTAGAACAAAACGTTGACCGACAACAGCTACACGCTTACAACTGCTATCCTGAGCTTTTCCTAATGAGTGAGCGCTTGAAATGCAGTAAATACTCTACTTATTTTGGTTTTACTTTAGACCCGGAAATTAACTGCGGAAAACATATTGAGAAAATAGCCGATAAAGAAAGAAAGAGACTTCGTATCTTATATCTTTCTGGGAGAGACTGGGGTTCAGACGCCTCCACACTTAGAAGATCTTATATAACCTTGGTTCGCCAAGTCCCTGAATACAGGTATCAAATCCTTAAAGTACCATTTTCTATTAACTTGATAGCCTACTAGCTTTCCTGCTACCTACTGAAACACGCTGATACACGCTTTAGAAGTGGTCACCTGCATGGTATGACATTTTTGCAGGGAGTAAAGTCTTTCTTTACCTGTACCTGTTCCTTCCCTGCTCCTCCCGCTCCTCTTCTGGACTGCTGGGGCATTTCCCTGGGACAGTTGATTGGAGATCAAGACCTGGCTTGTGACATTCTTATGCGGAAAGGTCAAATAGACTTGGTGTAGGCTTTCCTGTTCCTAGGAGATTTGGTACAACAACGTTGACCGATTTCTGTGAAGAATAATCCACAATCCCTATAGGTTACTATTCTTACGCAGTCGAATTCAAGAACTTGGTCAAAAGACGCTTGATGTTTTCTATAGACATAGGTAAACAGCTTACGAAAATTTTAAAAAAAAACTTACAGGAAAAAAAAACACCAATCTGTTCTCCCTTTATATAGCATGTTCAAGTGGCATTACGGTTGCCCGTGATGTGCGTCTACTCTATATTGCTAATGATTTGCATATTTCATCGCCACCAATGCATGATGTAAATTTCACATAGCATTTTGCATGCTTCTATCAGGGTGTTGCATTTTGTGTGGGCAGTAGTGTATAGTTTAATCTAAAATGTTTTAATTTATACCTTAAAATTTTTTAACATTTAAAAAACATGATTAAATTATTTTAATTTTCATAATAATTGAAATTGATCACTAATATTTTACTTTATATTCAACGTTTCAGAAATACTATTGCCTTGGCAACTCCAAGTTCATTTTAATTTTGCTACGGACTCCCTCAGGGATCCGTAAGAGCCACTTGAAAACTTATACTTTATAACCACTTACTCCTTCTACATATTGTTGTATTAAGCTACTATACTTTATTTTCTAATTGCATTGTGAATTTGATCATAATTTTTTCGAATATCAAATCGAAAAATTGCTTTTTACAGGTTAAATTACTGAATTTAATAATATTTTTTATATCTGTTTTTTCTGAAATGAATTTCTGTTAACAATAATTAAAACAACAAAAAATAGTTACTGTTAGCTGCTGACATATCAACTTCTTTTATTTGAGCTTTCAATTCATTTCACAGAAAATTACTAAGATACGTTTAGAAGCTGATAAACTGCCTCATTTCCTGTGAACGCGAATGCATTTCACAGTTTTCCCCTCTCTTTCATGTTTCTCATCTGAGCGAATTTCCGCATTACTTCCGGCTCCTTTTCTTAGTTTCGTTAAATATATTGAGAAAATTCTCAATTTTATTTTCTTGCGTTTTTTTAGGGGAAAACAAAATTGTAATACAAATAAAACTGCTTTGTTCTTAGCTGTAACATCATTGACACACGCACGCACACACACATACACACAGAGAGAGAGAGAGAGAGAGGAAAATATCAACTCTGTGCAATGTATTTGGATGATTAATTTTAGAAATACCTTATGTATGTATACCAAATAACATTCTAGAAAATTAATTTCTAATGTCTTTCAAAAACAATTACAAATATTAGTAAGAACCCTTCACTGATGTAGTAAATATTTTCCTCGTCTTTCATGGCCGGTGTTTAAATTGCAAAATCGAAATAAAATGAAATAATTGAAATTATACATACTCTTCCTGAGATTCAGCTTTCCTTTATGCAAATCATTAAAGTAACGACTATCTTGTTCGAAATGTAGAGTCACTGTAGGTCATTAGCTGACTAAGGTTGAGTTTAATATCCAAAGTAACATACTTATATGTCCCAGATCATGGCTAATTAAAGCATTCAGTATGATATCGTTTCGTAGTTTCAGTGGGACTTCAGTTTGAAGTAGAACATTTTGAGAGTTACATTGCCCTGGTTGTAACAGATAACACATGTACCTATCTAATTGAGAACGATAATTAAATGTTATGTTAGATTTCAAATAACATTTATTAGCAGAGTTTGCTATTTAATGCTACCCATAATCCATTATTGTTGTTAAATTTATGTTTAGTTCATCTTTAATGTATTTTGAGGGGGAAAAAACCGTTGTAAATTTTACAAATCAGGCTTTTAAAATAATATTGAAGGTTACTCTTTGTTTATGTAACTAAAGTGCAGATTTTCCTTGTCTTGTGTGTTATTTATTTACGAGACGGAGAAGATGTACAGCGTTTGAGGTTTATCTTTTACTTTCTGGCTAATCGCAATGTGCACGAGAAAGTGTCGTGTCAATTGACCGTGGTTCAAAATGATGAGGTCCGTCACCTATAACCCTCGTATTGCTTCAGGAGTAAATTAGATATCAGACTACTTGCGAAAACTTTTTTTAAAAAATGGAGATTGGGGATTTTTTCGTTGTTATTTTTAGATTTGTTTTATAAATTTTAAGAAAAATATGCTAAAATTAAGAAGTGAAAAGGAAACTATTATTACTGAAACGGGAAAAAATGGGTAAAAATTTACAAAAAAAAAATAATATAAATGTGGCCCATTCTATACCAAAAGTTTATGAACAAATTTTTAATTTTTCAGTTCTGATGTGTTGCTATGTTATCCATTTTTGAAATTACCATCAGGATAAGAGAGGTTTTAATTTTTACAAAAACTAGAGCACTTTACCTTAGTTATTATATGAAATTGCTTAAAAAAAACAGTGATTATATTAACATAAGGGGCTGTAAATTTAGTAATAAAACAGTGATTGATAAATCTGAGGGTTAAAACACTTGTACTGTTATACAGAATAAACACAAAAAAATTCAGTTAATTATTTTCAAGACTTATTTAGCAATCGCTGTCCCCGTTTGGGTATTTAAAAAACACATATTTCGAGTAAAACGCGTTTTAAAGTATGAAATCTTGCTTAAGGTATAAGAACACGTTGAAAATGACCAAATTCAGTTAAGACAGATATTTCTGTTTTTTATTTTATTGAATAGAGCTATCTTTTGACTTTACGAAACATACTTTGTTTTGTTTCTACACTACCTAGAGGCCAAGTTACAATCAATTTTATAAATGTAGAAAAACCGGAAGTGGGTTTTTGATCTACCAGAAGTGGGCATTTAAATTGCTCAAAATCTATCATGGCGAGTCTGATAACTCAAAATATTACGAATGTATTTCTATAAAACTTTTTGAACCTGATATTTTTGTTATTTTCTAGAGAATGTAATAAAATATTTCTTATTGTATGAATACTTTTTGACTTATGGCTTGTTTTTTAAATAATGGTCTCATAAAAAATGTAACATTTCTTATAATGTTTACTCAATCAACTCTAAAATTTTCAAATTTTAATAAAAAACTAAATTTTTAGTACATTTTCTAGATAAATGCATCTAATTTTGTTTCAGTAATACTTTTACTAATATATGTTTATTATTTTTTTCTCCAACTGCTTTGAAGTTTTTCAAAAATATTGCTAAATTTCACTTATAATTGTGATTTTTGTAAAATTTAGGTAATTTATTTTAAATTTTGATAGTTAAATAGTAATATTTATTGCTATTGAGTACTAAAAGAGCATTTATAATGTTTTAGTATGCTATTATGTTAAAAAGTACTCCGAACGCGTTCGGATACCTTGAAGTAATGACATCTACTTTTACTAAAACACTTGTAGTTTTGGTTCTAGTGAACGGAAAATATAATAAACTTGGTATTTTTATAAAACTAATCAGATAGTCTATAAAATAAAATCATAAGTAAATTGTCAATTTTTGACAAAATTCATAGTTTTAGGTTAGTCGGGGGCCTTCAATCGATTGCGACGTAAATTAAAATTATATTAAATCAATTGAATTTTTAAAAAGGCAATATTTTTAATTAGGTTTATAAAATGTAATTTGGCAGTTGGACTTATATTTTTGAAACTTTATTTAATCTTGACGAGATTTAAAAAAAACAACTAGTGGACGAACGTAAATATCTCTCAAAGAGTGCATACCGTAAAACTACCGTGTTTTTTTTTAAAAGTTTTTTTTAAAACAATAATATATTTTGTATAAGTTTTGAATTTCCCATGAATTATTTTTTGCTTTTGACTATCGTTTGTTAATACTTGGCAGGAAATTATTGGCTTGCGTTGAAGTGAAAACCAAGAGCGAAAACTATTGCCAAATTTACGAAGTTGTAATCATTAAATTACTTGAATTCTATTATTGATCGATTTTAGTTACAAAAACACTTTAATTAACACGATGCTTATTTACTTATAAACATATATAAAGAAAATTTCAAAAATATATGTTGTTTTATTATTTTTATTTTTACTAATCTATATGCTTATGCAAATGCATGAAAGAGATTTTGTTCAATTTTTGTTTTGTTGAAGACAGATTAAACAATTTCCGTGCACCACAAATGTCACACAGGGCTTACAGATGTAAGTAAAACAAACAAAACAAAATAAACAAGTAATATAAAAAAATTTTTAAGTCAATTCTTACTTAGATCAATAAAAAAATTATTTTAGTTATTTTTTATTAAATAGTTACAATTAATATAAATATGTATATACATGTGACAGAATCACATTATAAGAGGTAATTAATTCATTATAAGAATCACATTATCAGAGGTAATTAATTCATTATAAGAATCTTATAAGAGGTAATTAATCACATTATAAGAGGTAATTAATCACATTACAAGAGGTAATTTTTTTATTACTTATCATTGAAGTATCGCATCGTTATCCAAAACAATCGTGTATATAAAATTTCAGTTCAACTGTTCAGCTTTAAAACGTGTGAAAAAAATGTTTTAAAGATTTGACCAGTTCGCTAAAAATAAACCCGAAAGTGGCTGTATCTGTAATTCTTTAAATAATTAATTTCAGTCAACAATTTTAATTAATTATAATAAAATTATCGTATTTTAGCCAAAACAATAGTGCAAAGAAAATTTCAGCTCAAATGAGTGCTTTAAAATGTGAGAAAAAAAAACTCTTTTAAGTTTTTTGACACAAGTAGCCAAAATAATCACTAAGTCATTAAAAATGATGCCAACGTGGCTATATTTGTAATTCTTTGAATACTTAGTTTTAGTCCATTAATTTTTATTAATTATAATTAAATTATTGTATTGTCATCCAAAATAAGCTTGTATCAGATCAATTGTGTGCTTTAAAATGTATTTTATTGATGTTTGAAAATTTGAACAAGATATATATATACATAAATATAGAGAGAGGATGAGCTAATAGTAGGAATTGAATAAAATGAAGGAAAAATAACACAAAAGTTAAGGAAAAAATAAATTACTACGATAAACAAGTACATTACAAATTAAAAAAAATAAGCAAAAAACCCCCCCAAATAATGAGGTAATAAAATCAGAGCAGTAAAAAAATTAAAAAATCAAATCAATGAAGTTATAAAATAATGTGAATGAACCTTTACTTGAAACAAACTGGAGAATATTAGGAGGTCAGCTAATTTCAAGAAAATGCAGTTCAATTGTCAGGTATTTTGTTTCTTTCTTAAATTTTGAACCGAAAAGGATTGGATGTTCAACACTTTGCTCTACAACAACATTACAGTCGCAAAGTTTAGAAGGGAACAGATTAAAAGTGTTAAAATACACACTTTAAAATTTTCATTTAAATTTTTAAAAATTATCATAAGGCAGTCTTTGCTGAATAGTGAGAAACAATTCCTTTGTCGGAAAAGATTGAGCAGATTGCATATGCTGAGTTTTTCACAGAGTGTCAACCTTTTTTTTATCCAGTTTAAGGGAACTAGGACATCATACACTTTGAAAAAAATCGTTTTTTTTTCAATTTTAGTTCTAAGAAATAGTGCATATTTTTCTGAATCTAAAAATGTATAATACTTATGTGTTTGTCGATACAAATAGCCCTAAAATATGAAAAATAAAAATGTAAACAAATGACCACGCCCCTTTTGACGTATTTTAAATGGGTAGCTTCCCATGTGTTTGATCTATATGAACTTTTGATTCTTTTTTCATTTGAATGAATAACCCCGCTATTCCGTGGCATAATATGCATTACAAGATCTCAAAAATTAAGATTTTCAGAATTTTTAGGTTTTATGATTTTTTTAAAGAAATTATGCAGTTAATTCATTAAAAAACTGGTTCATTATGTTTGATTTGTTGCTTTATATATATGTGTACATTTTTTTTTGTATATTCAAGAAATATTTTTGTAAGAAATGGTACCTACATGAAAATATGTATTACAAGATCTCGAAAATTATGTTAATGTTAACTAAAACAAAGGAAAAAAAACATACGAATTTAAAATTACTTTTGTTGAAAATGATTAAGCATTATTATTAGGCATATAAAAATAGGCAAGCAAATACTAATCAAGTGTGTTATGCGTGAAAAATTGTTTTTTTTTTTTAGTTTTTTCACTTTTTCTCAAAAGCATATTTTTTTTGCATTTAGGTACATTTAAAAAAAAAAAAACTATTGTACTATATGATTCCAGATTTTTTATACTTCTATACAAGATGCCTATGCATATAGTAAAACTATTTTTTTTCATTTAAAGTAGTGCCCAATTTTTTAAAAATGGTTTTATGCATCAAAAAAGCAGAAAAATAGAAATTTTCCAAATTTCAAGTTTTATAACTTTTTTAAAGAAACCATACTAAAACTTTACTGAAAAAATAGGTCCACTGTCTTTTGTGTATTATTTTATATATATGCTAAAAATATTTTGCATATATAAAAAATATACTTTTTTTGAAAAATGGTATCTAAACATAAGTTTGCATCATGAGTTCTCAAAAATTACACATTACTTAAATTAAGCAAGAAAAAAAAAAACTTTTGAACTAAAAAGTTTTTTTTTGTAGTTCTACAGAATAATAAATTATCTTTAATAAGGAAATAAAATATCTAAGCTCTATTGGAAATTTTAAAAGATATATGTCTCATAAACAAAGGTTCTTAATTTTGACATTTTACTCTTTCGAGCATGTCCTGGTTCCCTAAAGATTAACTTACATTTGGATACATCTATTTCTACCGCTGACAGTTAAATAACAACTTTCCGAATATTCTTTTCCAGTTGCTTAAAAAAGATGTAGAAATTAACAGGGATATAGAACACAAAATAGTGTTCATGCAAGAAATTAGAAAACAATCCTCTTGTTTCCATTTTAAGCTTTGTGCAAATATCTGTCTCTAATGGCCTAAAGAGAGAGAATCAATGTCCAACACATAATTTTTATTTTTTTGATTCTAAAATGCAGAACCTGCTCTAGTAGAATACTCCTATTTGGAGGTTTCAGAGAATATAGCTGGTTTATAATATTCTACTACTTCAAAAATTTACTTTGTTTTGACACTTAAAGACATTTTTTAAAAGAAAATTAAGTTTGAATATACACTTACAATTAAATATGGGTATATCACACTAATTATTTTTATTTATACCACTGCTAATTTATTATTTATCTTTGCACCCGGTATTTTCCCTACACTTTTGAAATACATGTGCAATTATCATTCAAATGAACTTTCTACGTTGTAATAAAATCATATATTTACTATGCAGCATAAAGAGAAAGCGAACGAATTCATGTTAATGTTTGTTGTTTTGTCTCGTGTGTTACAAGCATAAAACATATACGTAAGCATGAGTTGTGTTTCTGAAACTCAATCGGGTGATATTTCCTTTGAAACATTAGTGGTAAGTTTAAGATTTCAGTAAAGATAACGTTATAAAACTCGTACATTATTCCAGTGGTTAAAAAAACATTCATGTTAGTTAACGTTGGAGTACGTAGGGTATCCAGCAAAAATGAAATAATAGAGATTAATACATGAAAATAAATAGCCATGCATTACAAAAAATGTATTTTCATGAATAACAAAAACTTTTAGCTCAACAATTTTAAATAACAGTTTTAAGAGGAAGTCTTTTGATCATTTTAGTAGTTTTTGTGTAAAGTTAAACCAAAAACTTTTCTTTAAATTTCAGGATTGTCTTCAACTTAAATATTTTCAGTTTTGAGCTTTAATCGCTCTCAAATCTTTTAGGCTTTAAAGGACATAGTTTTCTCAAACTGTTCAAGATAATTTATGGGTTACTCAAAAGATCAGACTTATACTTCCCGTTATGTATTTGCAATGAATTTAAAATCTATGTTTATGGGGAAATTATTTAATTAATTTATTTACTTAGCACTTGTAAATGCTAATGAAAAAATGAGGTAATGATGATATATATATATATATAAGTTGCTTTGGAAGAAAAATAAATGAAGAATTATAAATAATGTAAACATCATAGCTAACCTACAAGTTCCATTGGTAATATGCGGTAAATATAGCAAGAGAGAGATAAAGAGGCAGAGAAACAGAGATTAATTTTTTCAATCTGGTTTAGTCATACGTTCGTAGCTCATATCAACTTCATACATAGGCAATCAAGATTAAATGAAACTATAACCTATTTAAAAACCCTTCCTTGATGAGTTAAAAAATAAAAATATAAGCCAAAATTTAACTTGAAATAATCAGAGTCAAACAATTGTGAGTTGTTTTAAAATATACAAATCATGTCGAGAAATAAAATGTAATCTATTTTGACTATTCCTCTCCATGATTCTCCCATAAAATATGGACAAAAGGCAGCAAGGGAATTTTTTCATTAGTGTGTATTAATATTTAATTTTCTAAGAATATAAACGCATCAACTTTTTCAAAAGACAATTCTTTAAAAACTAAAGCTATGAAAAGATTTCCTCGTTATAAAAATCCCTTTCATCTAAGTAAAGTAAAAGAAATATCATTAATTAAAATAATAAATTCTTACTTTCATCTTTCATGGCCGTTATCAAAATCGAAATTGTGTGTGATGATTAAAATACCGCATCTCAAGATACACTTTCCCTTTAATTCTATTGTTTTAGTAACGACTCTAGCGATTGTAATCTTGAATTACTACAAGCCATTAGCTTGTGTAATACTGTATCTAATACTGGAACATCATCCATAAAAAAGAATATCACTGTTAATTAAATCCTCTGATAAGTTTAAATTCGTCGTTTCATTCAAAATAATCACCCTAGTAAATTACAAGTTGTAATAGTGGTAATAGAGACTTTATGAAAGGTACTCAGAAAAAGACATTTTTTTCGAGTACAGAGTCAATATTTTAATTTATTGTAATGATTAATTTCGGCAAGAAGAAAATTTCACAAACAAGAAAATCTAATATAGGAATTGCTTTAGTAAGTTTTTGGTTTATTAGACCTCATGTTAAATAAATAAAAAACTTTAAAGAGTGCAGTAATTAGGTGTAGTTATTTTTGTATTTCCTAAAACTTTATCTTAATCCATTTTTATTCAAAACCAGCTGGTATATCCGTTCTTCTCGCGGGTGAATTGAAAAATTAAGCAATACAGATTAAAGGATAAATAAGTTTTTAATGAGTTAATTTTACGTGAATTGCAAATTAAACAAAAAAAAAGGCTTTTTGCGTATCTCAGCTGAACAAAGAAGCCATAATTGTTAAATTTAAAGTCTGAAGGTCTATTAGCTGATAAAAAGGATTTTTTTTATTTATAACTCCCCCTTAACTCCCTTGTGGGTTGATTTTTGAAAACACCTTCCCAAACTCATCTCTGTCAGCAAAAATAACACATTGTTACAAACTTTGAACAATGAATGCTTAGTGTAAATAATTTAGATCTGGATATGTAATACGCTTTTTTCATTCTGTTGTATTTATTTTATGTTAAAATAATAATATTTGCAAGCAAGCCGTTCCTTACATTATAATGGCAATTCAATGGAAACATTGCGAAATGTTGGCGATAGAGTCAACTTGGCATCCTTATTAGTGACGATATTGGTAACTTGGAGATTGATTGAACGATGTAGAAGTTGATATGCTGTAGCGAAACCTACTGGGGAACTGCAACAAAGAGCTTTGCATAAAAATCTTCTCGACCAAAAATATATATTTATGCCAACTTTAATAGAAATATGTTTCATAGTTTTCATAGTTGAACTATGTTGGAGTGAGAGGTCATATATACAAACATCCATTTATATATATACAGGGTGTCCAGCCTTAATGTGACCCAATAGCTAATTCCCGAACCGTTCGCTTTAAATATGCACTTTCAATTTAAAAAATGTTTTAAAAAGGTAAGGAATGTTTTTACGTGCTTTTCGAACCAAAAAACCCATTTACAAAAAACAATTACATGAATTAAATTTTTATACGGTCTCTAGGTCCTATCCCTTGTATTTAGGGAAAGATTCAGTACACAAAAGCAAAGTTAACACATAAAGTTTCATTTTCTTATGGTAAAAACTGGCCGAGTTATGCCTACATAAATTTGAAGCATCTGAGTTGCTCAGAAAAGGGGGTCGTATATAAATTGAGATTAGAGAACAGTAATTCACTATCTACAGAAAGAGCAAAAGAAAAACATCATAGTCATATTAAAACATCGTAGTAAACATCATAGTTTGACAATTTGTATTGCTGTATGACAAACAATAAAAATTAAATTCAAGAAATACAACTTGTACCAAAAAAATTAAAACAGCTTGTTTTAACAAATAGCAGCAAAATAATACAGGATTTGCCGTTCAAATTATAGTATAATGTGGAATGATGCACCAATCATGAATCAGAGGCTTTATTATATCAGAATGACCAAATTAACTTAAATAATGTTGAAGGCACGAGGTGTGGCACGAGACATGGGAAAAGCGTCTATGAGAACTCCCAGTTTTATACAAACGTTGAACAGCACGGGCAACTGTACAATAAGGTGGATGTCTTCGAGTGGGAAATTTAATGGCATAAATTCTTGCCGCCTCTCTCTCTTATTTCGATTACACTATCCATAAAACAGTACCATTTCACAGTATTCTTCATTTGTATACATCTCGTTCTCCCGTACTAGAATTCGTAATATTAGAATACGACTGTATGCAATTGCAAGCGACTACATAACAGATTTTTAACGTTTGTCTTGATCAGCAAAAACGCAGCAAATCAGACTGAAGCCGCAGCATATAAGAATATTTTTTGGAACTGCTTTTGAAATGTTTTCTTCGTCCAAAATATTTTATTTTTTCTATATTTTACACGTACACAGAATATATTTTATTTCTTAAGTACTCAATTATTGTATTATTAACGTATGCTTTTAAATTTAAAAACGATTTACATAAGAGTGACATGCAAGAGTGAAAGTTTCCTTGCAGAGTTCCTACTAATTTCACTTTGGAGACGGCCCCTTACTAGCTTCTTCAAAATAACCGAGAAAATGGATATAATGTATGATTTTCAAAGTTCCGTAACTCGGCGAGTTTTTATCGTAATAAGATGAAACTTTTTGGTTTTACTTTGTTTTTGTGTACTGCATTTTTTCCTAAATATAAGTGATAAGACCTGGGGACCATATAAAAAATTAATTTTTATAATTTGTTTCTAAATGGGTTTTTTGGTTCCAAAAGCACGTGAAAACATTCTTTACCTGTTTTAAAACATTTTTCAAATTGGAAATGCATATCTAAACCAAACGGTTCGGAAATTAGCTATTATGTCCCATTAAGGCTGGACACCCTGTATATAGATATACCGAAGCTTAGTGGTTAAAGTCTCTGTCCCTGTCATAAGTGCTCCTGCTAGTTATATATTATTATTACAAATACAGAGTTAATTATTTCACCCTTATTACAAAAATAAAATCGAATTTCTTAAAAAAAAGGCACAAAACAGGTTCATGAGTTACTTATTTTATAGGAAAAAAAACCGTTTTTATTCGCAGGAGTTGTTATTGTATTACTGCGCAAACTTTTTGATATACCGAGTTTTAAATCACGATGAGATGTGTTCTTTTTTAAAATAACATTATCAATAATGTGATTGCTGCATTTATGTTTTCAGCAGTATTCTTTTTTTGTACTAGCTAGAAGTTTGAAAAAAATTTCCTAATTTGTTGATAGGATTATCAGATGCATGGCAATTTCTCTTTATATAGTGCTTAACAAAATTTTTGACACGTTTTCTGTGGAGCTTGATGTATAACTTTGATGTTTTCTTAAACGCAAAGTTTTACGGGTTTTTAACTCTTAATATGCATTTATTTTTATTATCCACGTTTTTAAGTGTATTGTATTTGTTTTGTGTTTATAGTGTTTTTTTTTCTTAATATGTGTTTTTTAATTGCTTATATCTCTTAAATTGTGTTTGATGAAATTTTGCTGTTCTTGTGGGGTCGGTTCATTTATCTGTCATGTACTCTGTAACTGGAGTTTTTTTCTGTAGTGTTCATTTCCTTTAAGTAAATAAATATTCGTGTTCTCTCTTATTTAACCAAAGAAGTTGTCTGGGCAGAAAATTTGCTGTGTACGCTAAATTGAAGCAAAACAGAAATCCATAAAGAGATACTTTATGAAATCTAGAAGGTGGTCGCCATAACCAAGTAGTCGCATTCGTCACAGAGGCCGGGTTTGAATCTTGAATCCGAATTCCAATGCCCCTGAACATCCGTTTTGAAGAGAAAGTGATGTTTATTAAATTCAACGTAACTGAAAATCTTCACGTCGGTGGAATTTAGGAATAAGGTACAAACAATCAAATGCTGTCCTCGTCATTTTTGTCTAGTTCTAAATTATGACGTCCGTTGCCAATAGCTTTAAAGTTGCTTAAGATTTTATAGGGTATTTTTTTTCCTAGAAATGCTATGTTATAATATTTTAGAGAGAAAGAGACTGATTTTACAAAAAAAAAAATCATTTTGCGTTTTACTTATAATTTGATTTTAAAACCATTTTTGTGGAGGAAGTAGCTCACCACCCAATGGGAAGTTTTCAAAGGTAGGATGTTTGCATTTCTTTCTTTCAAAGGTAGGTCATGTGTTTTGCATTTCTTTTTGTAACACTTAACATGAAATTTATAAAATATAATTTGTAAATACAAAAATCTATAAAAGGAATTATAAAACAGATATATATTTAGCATTCAAAAATTTAAACAAGTTACTCTCCATGAAATTTCATAAAACAAGGAACAACACAGAGTAGGACATTGTAAGCTGTGCAAATGTACCTTGCTCGATTCTCATGTTCTTTATCAAAAGACAAACGAAAACGTTTATATGTTTTCTGTGAAACTGACTTATGATCACCAATTTTAACCAATCATACATTATCTGGAGCAGTGTTTCTGCTGCTCAGGTAATTTACAGGTCATTCTTCACGTCATGGAAATTCAGAAATCAGTTGTAGTGCTAGTTGAAGTACAAGTAGCATAAATCATAGGTGGGAAAAGAGGTTCCATCGACTTTTAAAAATAATTGTGAAGTGGATGGAAAACATACTTCCTTAGGCCTTATAAAGGGTTGCAATTGCAATGATAATGAACTATCAATCAAACATTGTAGAATTTGGAGAATGATTTTGCAGCACAAGCGTCGTGTTTTTATTTGTCTCTTACAATAAATACACATTGTATTACTCTCCCCTAATAACCTTCTTTAGGCACTTTTGGTTATTAAAAAACCTTTTCACGAAACCTTCGAAAAATCGTATTAAATTTTAATACTCTGCATACGTTATCGAAATATCTAAGAAAAGGCCAACAGCATATTTCGATTTAATTGCCGAAGCAACCATTTACGAAATTAGCTAGTGGTGGTCAAAAATGAATTAACCCAGCGTCGATCTATTTTATCAAGCTCCAATTACTCACAGGTAATCGGAGGCAAGAGTTTAGCCTTCACTCATTAAATGGTATTTCAATATAAGTTGAGTTGATTTAATTATATATATATAGAAAGGCTAGGGTTTTCGATAAACGTTTATTTAAGTAGAGAGTGAGTAAAGATATGTTCAAAACAACAATGTGATTCTTTTTGAAAGTTAATATTAGTTTCTGGGAAAAGTGCATTTATATATTTATTATGAATACTTTTCAATCACTGCAATTTGAAATTTTGAATACTCTAAGGTAGTAGTTTATCATGTTATTTTCCATGATTTGTTATTATCATGTATTAAATTTTGTCTTATATTCTATTGTTTACTATTAATTGGTTCTACAAGTTTTCGTGCAAAGAATGGCCAAAGTTATATATAATTTATTGTTTAAAAAAAGGAAAGCAAAATAAATAAATAAAAAAATTAAAGGTTTAATACTATACTTATTTGCTTAAAAAATTCTGAAATAGATTAGAATGTGTAATATAACTAATGCAACTGCAAGCTATTTTTTATTAGAAACGCCCAAGGTAAGTTTAGTAATATATCTAAATTTAAGAAGGTTTTCTCACCTTTGTAATACAGATAAATTTATTATTTTTTTATTCTATGAAAGAAAACTCCAAGATGTGAATATAATAGCTTTTAATTATGGAATGATTGGAACGTACTCACAAGACAATGCAGTAAATATACGTATAAAAAACACTATTTCGCACTGTCAACATCCTGTTTGTTGATAGGATGTTGTTTCTACCCATTATGTGCCTAACTAAAAGAATTATTGCATGCACTCACTTATCAGAAATTGATTTGTTTTATTTCATTTGGAAGTGACATCTATGAAAAGTAAGAACTTTATCAATCCTTATAACTTGATATAACTGTAGTCAGTAAAATATTATCAAAATATATCACAACATGTTTGAAATTTTTTGCTTTTAAAGGTATGCAGAACATACTAATATAGTTGTTTATATCTTTTTCTATTATTTTTTTTAAAAAAAGAACTTGTTCTGTTGTTCACAATTAATTATTACTACTTAATGTGAAATCTGAAATAATGTAAGAAATGCCGAAGGGAAATAAGATACTACTAATTTTTAATCTTATTAATTTTCATAGCTTAGTTTACTGTAGTTTTGCTACTCTTAAAATTTTAATTATTTTACTTTTATTTAATACATATTTTTAAAACATCTACTGTAGGATCAGTTTTTTTGTCCTTATAATATGAAATTCAATATATATAAAACTTTCGGTAACAAAAGTTATAGTATTAAATTGATTTTTATTTACCAGAAGAAAATAATTTAAAATTCACAGTTTAGCAAATTATTAAATTATCTTTTAAAATAATTTATGCAACATATTTCAGATTGCGCCATCTTCTGTAACTTCCAAATCAATATAAGATCCCTTTGAACATTTATGACAATTTCTAAGCTCGAATTCTGATTCTATTAACAACCCATCACTTTAAAAATAGAGCCTGCAGCACTTAAAAAGAAATGGACTTCTAATTCCTCATTTGGGCACGTGAGGATGTTAATAACTCAGGTATTATTTTCAATGCTTTACAGATACCCAAAATTATAAAACCCGTTTGGCACCAGTCCTCATGTCACTGTAAAACTCAGTTGACCCAAAATTTGTCCTTGTAAATTAAAATATATATAAACAAATACACACACATTAAGAAATACCATATTTGAGAGGATTTCATCCCTAGTTACGTATAAAGCAATATTTCTCTTAATCTCTATGTTTATAAAAATACCGATTAAATTATGTTATTTCCATTAATGCTAAATTTGGTTTTTTATAAGGAATTTACTACAGAAAATTACAAGAATTTCATTAAAAAAACGTTCCAGAGAATGAGGTTTTATATGAACTCAGCTACAAAATACAAAAATCCTTTTTATTTGTAATTAAAACAGAAGGATAATTTTTAATGATAACACTTGAAGGACTAGATGCTTCTTTTTATGGGATGAAAATCATTTAAATGAAGTTTTTAAATGGAAGAGAAGTAATTTATGAAGGATCCTTCGAGATCCATTTGTTCATTAAAAAACGCCATTTCGCGGTTTTAATAGTTCTTTTTATTCCAGTGCCGTGAAAGATAAAGACATGCAATAAGTTTTGAACAAGTAAAAAAAAAAAAAAAAACTTAAGAAATTAGTTCTCCGTTTTCGTATAGTTAAACCAATGCTTTGATTTTTTTTTCGCATCACAAGTTAAATTATATATGTTTAAATCGAATAAAAGGAGACGTACATTTCGAGAAAAATATATATCATTTTAAAATTATGTATTTTGATGTGTTGTTAGTTATACTTAAATTTCCTAAATGTTCCATCAACTTTAAAAATTATAAAAATATTTCACATGAGAGTTTTTTTAGAACAATTTATATTTTTTTCAAATACCGTTGTATTTTTATTTTTGCAACATTACACATTCAAAATATTAATAACGCGTATCAGGTTTTTTTCCATAAAAAAACATGCATCTCATTCGAATAATATATTTTTATTTGTTTTGTCGAGTAAATATCTTTCCATTGACACTATAGTTATATGCATGGAACTTCTGGATAAATAAAGTTGCATGTTATTGGAGATTTTTCATTCAAGATTATTTTTTATGGAATTCTCGATTTTCAAACTTTGAACCTAAAAGCATACTTAAAGTAACAAAAAAAAACCAATAAAAATTCAAATCAGTATTAAAATACTTCTCTACCGAGTTTCGAAGCGATATAATAAAAAATAGTGTGGAATACATCAAAAAATAACATTTAAAACAATGCAGAATCAACTTAAGTTTCATTTACATACCTTACAAGTGAGACCATGTTTACATGGCATACATCGATGGGAGAGTCCAGTTCCTGCCACACTCTACTAGACATGATAATATCAAAGTTATTGAGAACACGTGTTATCCGAAATCTTAATCTTTCGCAAGACCAAGCTTTAGCATCTGTTTGGCGAATGCAGCAGAACTGCATGCATGAAAGAATAACGAGTGGTGTTGATCGTACCATGTTGAACAGTGTGGTTATTTCATTGGTGCATGCCGTGTAAACAAGGTTTCACACATAGAACTCCTGTAAGGTTTATAAATAAAACTGAAGTTGTTTCTGTCTGTTTTCGAATGTTCCTTTTTTGCTGCATTGTGTGGTCTTAGTTTTTTTTACCATAGCGCTTCGAAACACGGCAGTTAATTACGAACAATGCATATCAGCATTTCTCAAACTGCGGTGCGGCTAGGGGTCGTGATAGCTCTTCGAAGGGGGTGCGAGCATATTGAAAAGTCGAAAGAAAGGATTATTAAAAAAATAATACTGAAAGTAAACAAACAAAATACAGTCTTACATAATGAAAAAAATAAAATACATATCTACACTGATATAATACACATATAAATGTATCAGTACTGCACAGTGTATTTTATGATTAATTTAATAATACTAAGGAAAAAAATAAGTTTAATAACTTCCATTGACCCGATAGGCTTGTCATATATAAAATTATATTAACACTTATCTTGATAATTTGTACGGTTTATATTTCATCTCTTAGCTGTCTATTAAAAATTACGTAATTGGTTCCCCAATGCCACCGTTTTCCATGTAGGCGCGCGTATGTGATGTATTGGGGAGGGTGGAGAAAAGGAATAAATAAACAAATCCTCTGAAATAAGTAAATCCTTCCCAAACACTGTCAAACCTTCCAAAGACTTCGGAATAGTTTTAAGGATAGAAGTGCACAGAAAAGGTCTTACTTTGGAAAGACGTATATAAACATCCATTGCAATGAACGCTTTGGTTGAGCGAGATATACGCGTGAAC